>JARKHS020027417.1:0-225730 GCA_030143305.2 Amblyomma americanum | reverse complement strand
TCTTGTTCTCTCGTTTAACCTCTCTCAAACAGTCAGTTTTTCAACTCGTGGAAGTAACACCCCAGATCTTGCACTTGTCTCACATCCAGAGTTAATCCAGTCATTGTCATCCTGCGATTGTCTTAGCGATCATAACATAGTGCTGTCCAACCTATCGATTTCAATCCCTCCCCGACAACGTTCAGTAAAATACATTCGTGATTACAGCAAAGCCGATTTTTCCAAAATCAATGATGAACTGGCTGAATTTCTTCCCCACTTTGCAGAGTCCGCTCCTAATAGGTCTGTTGATGATAACTGGCGTTCGTATAAAGAAACAATTATCTCTCTAATTGACTCATATGTACCCCTTGTCTGCATTCGTGGTGATGCCGGCAAACCATGGTTTACAAATTCCATAAGAAAATTATGTAACAAGAAAAAACGGTTATTCGAGGGCAGCTAAGAGCTCGAACTCAGCTCTTAAATGGGAAAAGTACTTAAGCTGTCTGCATAATTATACCAGGTTGCTCAGGAGCACCAAACATATATTTTACAACAAGGACCTACTTGACATCCTCCAAAATAACCCAAAAAAGTTCGGGTCTTTGTTAACTCCCAACCATAGCGGGCCACATAATATCACTTTATTAGATCCCGACGGCTCTCACGTTCTAAAGGAGCTCCGTTCAGACGTAATGAACGAGTACTTCTCATCTATTTTCACACAGGAACCGGTTACAAATTTTCCTTTAGCGCCCAGCTTAAATTTTCCTCAAATGACGCCAATTTATATCTCTGTTGATGGAATAAGTAAATTAATAGATAACTTAAAGGTATCAAGTGCCCCTGGGCCCGACAACATACCTGCCAAAATTCTTAAAGGTACCAAAAATATATCCAGACGTATCCTACAAATAATTTTCACGCAGTCTATTTCCAGTGGCAAAATCCCGTCCGAGTGGAAGTTAAGCAGAGTTGTACCCACCTTTCAGGCAGGAAACCGCTCCGATCCGTCCAATTATCGGCCTATCTCGCTAACATGCATTGCATGCAAGCTCATCGAACATATAATTTACTCTCGCATTGCAACGCACCTAGATAATAATTCCTTTTTTTTCTCTAAGCAACACAGATTTCGTTCTGGTTATTCATTTGAAACTCAGCTTTTCGAATTCACGACTGACCTCCACTCAAACCTAGACTCATCCCTTCAAACAGACATAATTTACCTCGATTTTTCTAAGGCTTTTGACCACGTTCCCTACCAGCGCCTCATGACTAAACTTTCCTGCCTGTCTCTGGACCCACTATTATGATCATGGATTCACTGCTTTTTAACTAATCGTTCGCAATACACCGTCATTGATAGTCATCCTTCCGCCACTACAAATGTTACCTCAGTTCTAGGCCTGCTTCTGTTTTTAATCTTTATTAATGACCTTCCCGCTGGAATTTCGTCATCCATTCGTCTGTTCGCAGATGATTGTGTTCTCTATCGTCGTATTTGTTCTAATAGTGGTCAGTCTCTGCTGCAGGATGACTTAAGCTTAATCCAAAACTGGTGCTCTACCTGGCTCATGAAGTTGAATGTGACTAAATGTAAGTTTATGCACGTGTCCCGGAAAGAATCTAAACTTGCTCTACTCATATTCGATAAACTCGACCGTGATATCGCAAGTTGAATCTTACAGGTATCTTGACATCGAAATAACAAGCAATATGAACTGGTCAAAGCACATCAATCACTTGCTGCACGCGTTTCCAAATCACTAGGCTTCGTTAGACGATCTCTCACATTTTCTCCGCCCGCGGTTAGACTAATCGCATATGAAACATTTATCCGTACCAAACTTGAATATGCATGGACTATTTGGAACCCCCATCAAAAATACCTAATCCAGGCGTTAGAAGCAGTTCAAAACCGAGCTGCTTGCTTCATAACATCCTATTATGATTCTCGGCTGAGCGTTACTAATATCAAATCTTCCATTAGTCTAACCCCGCTGTCATCACGACGTAAGATAGCAAGGCTTTGCCTATTTTACAAACTTTATTATAATTTCCCGCAATTACGTGAGAGCATTATTCTGCCACCCTTGAGATCCTCCCGACGATTGCTGAATTGCAACAGTGTTAATCGTATTCATGGTACCACTAAAGCTTTCAATAATTCATTTTTGCCAACTGTTATATCCGAGTGGAATGTACTCCCTGACGATATTGTCAATGAAACCAACTCAGTAAAATTTAAACACTTATCGACTGCTTATTTCTCTCCTCAATTCCTGTAGAATGCCCTTTATATACCTATTTATTGTCTTGGTAATTTCAATGCGTTTACTGTGTTTATTTGTGCTTGCCATTTATATTTGTGTTCTCTCTTTGTGACCCGTTATTACCATTTGTTCCCCCGTCTCCTTATGTAATGCCTCATTGGGGCCTTTAAGGGAAAATAAATGATGATGATGATGAAAGGGAACCATCGAATCGTAATCTCCTGAACACGGACAAGGTACCCTTGTAGGGCTCCCATTGAGCCCACCAAAGAAATAAACACCCAAGGTGCCTGACAGAGGGCACCATGCACAGTTGCTACAAGAGCAAAACACGCAACACCAACTGCATGAAAAAAATAAACAAGGTGAAAAGAAAAAAAGGGGCGGGGGTTAGTATAATAGAACCGGCATCTCAAGCTCCCCCCCCCCCCCCCCCGTACCACAAAGAAACTCGTATGCCAACGCCACAGGAACCTCGCCTCGCCATCTTTATCTAACTGGTCAGCGAGATATTTCCAAATGACGAGGCGGAGAGTCTGCAGCGCCGGATACAGGAGAGCAACAGCCGCTGGAAAATGAGGCGGTGAGCGGAACACCCAAGTCGTAAGCAGCAATGCCGGTGGTTGATGGGCAAATAGGGGACCGTCCTATATTGGTGCTTAGTGACAGCGGAGCCAACAGTTTTGGTTCGAAGAAGCCTGGTGGAGGACGAGGATCTTACAAGGAAAGCATCTATCGTCACTCTTGTAAATAGCACAGTAAGGTATCTTCCTGAAGCCAGGATTCTAGTGCCCACGCCTTATTATACTGGACAGGTAGTGGCAAAATGCGCAGAGCAACCCATCTACGATCTCATCTTGGAAAACGTTAAGGGGGAAAGAAGTGTCGAAGTCCCTGACGCCGAATGGAGGATTCTCGACGTTGACGAACACCCAAAGGAGGAAAGGCCCACGACAGCTCAGACGATTGATGGGGCAGTCAGTTTCTCGTCGGCAGTGGAGACAATAGCTCAAGCGACAGCCCGAGAAACGCAGCGTCCGCTCTATACTCCCGTTACGATGTGTGCGACCGTAGCACCGGGCGAATTTGCAATAAGGCAAAGAGAAGATCCGAGCTTGAAAGCCTGCGTTGAAAGAATCTGAGAGGTGAAAAGAAAGAAGAGTCGGACGTCATTTGAGTATCAATTGGTAAACGGTATTAAGCATAGGAAATGCATATTTAGCTCAGGAAGGCGGGTAAAACAGCTGGTGTTACCGAAAGATATGAGAGAGCCACTGTTACGCTTAGGGGATGACACCATTATGGGCGGACACCAGGGTGTTCAAAAAACGGTGTCTAGGATCACAAAGGAGTTCTTCTGGCCAGGTGTCCACAGTGACGTTAAGCGCTTTGTTCGCTCGTGTGGCGTGTGCCAGCACAAAGTTCCGAAGGGAAGAGTTGGTCACGTACCTCTGGGCAAGATCCCAGCCATCGACCTACCGTTTCAAATAGTGGCTATTGACATTGTGAGGCCAATCCCTTCATTATCCGCCAGAGACAATAGATATGTGCTTACTCTGGTTGACGTGGCCACTTGTTATCATGACGCTATTCCATTGAAGACAATTGACAGTATCCAAGTGGCGGAGGGTCTTGTGGAGATGTTCTCGCGTTATGGGTCCCCGAGAGAAATTTTGAGTGACCGGGGCTCGAATTTCACGCGGGAACTAATGAAGGAGGCTAACCGGCTTTTGTCAGTAATTCAGTTACTAACAACGTCATACCATCCTATGTGTAATGGGCTTGTAGATTGGTTCAACGGCACCCTCCAAAATATGATCAAGAATATGTCCCAGGAGAGACCGACTGATTGGGACGGATATCTCCCAGCTCTTTTGTTCACTTACCGCGAAGTACAGCAAATGTGTCTAGGTTTCTCGCCCTTTGAGATTTTGTATGCGAGAACTGTTAGTGGTCCACTTACAATATTCAAGAAGCTGTGGGCTAATAAAGAGATTGCTTCAGATCTCAAGACAACATACACATATGTTCTTGAGTTGCGGGACAAGTTGGAGGAAACATGCAGGCTTGCACATCGCCTGGAAAGGGTGCGCGAACGCTATAAAGGCTACTATGACAACAAAGCCACTCACATAAATCTGAATCCGGGCGACAGGGTTCTCTTCCGGCTACCCACAGATCATAATAAGTTACTGATGCAATGAAAGCGGCCGTACATTGCGATGCGGAAGTAAATGACGTTTATTAAGAATTGTTGATAAGTAACACTAAGAAGGTTTTCCTGTAAATATGTTGAAAAAATACGAAGAAAGAGGTCCTGTATGGTACGCCCCCTTGGTAGCATGCTCGGTACTGTCCGAGGAGACAGATGATGTTGCCGAGGTGCCCACGCAGAGTGGGAAGAAAAGTGCAGGTTGGGATGAGGTACTAATAAAGCCCAATTTGAATGAAGACAGGCGGTCACAGCTCTACTCCAAATCAAGGGGGAAGTGTTTTTAGATGTGCCCGGCAAAAAAGAGGTCATATGTTGAAATTAGATCGCTATATAGATAGAGCCAACTAAACAGCTCTAGCTATTTTTGGGACGCATGTTTTTGTTGTTGCTGTTGGTGTTTTTGTTATGCGATTACACAATGGATTGTATTGTAGACATTAACATGTGTATTAAGGACATCGCACGGACAACGGCAGTGGTGTGTTAATGTTCAGTAAGTGCAGTTTGGAGTACTGCGTTAGTGGTGCGCTTTTGGTGTGCTTGACATCTGCGTTGTGTTGCACCACACGAGATAGTCGGTTGGCTCGAAGGCTTGAAGAGGAAGATGTTGTGAGGAATTTTCATGGAAAAGCTCTTCAAAGAGGGGTCCTTGCCACATAGAATAGGGAGTATGAAATAAAAGTATGAACGAAAGAGGTTTCAGATGTTGAGAGTGGCGATAAAGATGGCGTGGATTAACCGAAGACTAGAGATGATAAAGTATTCAGTGAGGTGAGAAGAGATGGTTGGTGGAGAAGAGAAAAAGAAGAGGACGGAGACAAGGATTAAGTGAACTAACGCGAAGCCTATAAAAGAGCGAGGGAGAGCGAGGCACAGGAGGAAGAACAGAGAACCGGAGGCTCCGGCGGGTCAGGGACGCATCGGCTCGAAGAGAGCAACGCCGGCTACGGCTCCGGTGAGCTTGAGCTCTACGGCTTCGCACCTTCGACATTGTGCCATTCCTGAGCCCATTCCTGGGAGTTAACTGAGGACGCTACCACCTGCTACGGCCAGGGGTGTCTCCAGCACTGTTGCCATCCGTCCGGGTGGTGCCCCCAACGCCAACAACACCGACATCATCTCCACGGGCGCTTGGACCGGGAGCTTGTACGACGCAGCCAACGACGCCGCCAGCAACGCCAGCCGCAGCACGTCGAACGCCACCCCGACGCCTGCTACTGGACCCATGCAACGCCGCATCCGCACCGAACCAACCGTGAGCACGAACGCCGACCGGTAATAGTAGAACGCTTGTAGGAGACGCTAGTAACAGTGCTCCCGGGTCGGGTGTGTTGATAGCCTGTGTTTTTTGTTAGTTTTAATGGTTAGTTTTGTGTGCTAGTGTGTGTCACGTAGGGCGTTTTAAATGTGCGCCTGTGTGGGTACACCTGTCACCTAGTCTATTCTTTCGGTCCGAGCGTTGCCCGGGGAGATCCGTGACAGACACACCAATCAATGATCTATCAATAGAACTGCAAACTACTATGAAAGGATTTTTACGCAGCCCCCGGCCTATAATAGGTCGCCGGTACGAGTCCATGCTGCCAGCTAGGATCTAACTTAGCAAGTTCAGGCTGCACGAAATGCTGAATCGTATCACACCATTCGGAACATTATGCAGCAAGCCGTTGACATGATACAATATTTTTTTACGCAGGCTCCTATTATTTCCGACACGCGGTGCCGACTACATCGACGGCTTTTAGACCAAACTAACCGTATACGCTGTCGCGTAGTACTGTTTTCAATTTGGCATGAGACTGTAGACACCGTATTTCTTATCAATATGCTTAGTTCATAAGCACACACTACTCAAATATTTAAATATTTTATTTGCAGCATCGCCCCATGTCCATATATGTCTGAGATCGACAGTCCTCTGCATCTTTCGGTCGCTTGCTGAGCACGACTTCGATATTCAACTGATGACCTTTGTTAAAACTGTCTCCAATGAAACAATAAGTTACATTCATTTGTTGCCAACAAAAAATCAGAAAACATCGCTTTCTGATTTCAGGTGACACAATGACAACATTACTTTCTTTCTGCTATGCAGTGAAACTCACTTGAGCACTTAAAAGACGCAATCATTAGGGGTGCTTTCATAAGCTGTCTCATGCATTATACGCAACATCCCGCAAGAAGTTCGTGGAAAAATCAACAAATATTTCTGCTAAATCATCTCGTGAAATCGTTCGAAATTGTTGTAATATTGGCATACAGGTGTGTGGAATTACCCTGAGCTGCGCGAAAACAATTATTTGATTATCCTTGAAAACAGCGAGAGGCGGTTATACCTACACAACATAAATAATTTTCCGTGGGCATCGCTTTGAACCGAGCATCCCAAAGGGCTTGTAGATTCGGTATCCCACGCTTTCGAACTTACTGCGAACGGGGACTTGCTCGATATTGATTATACAGAAAAGCGCTCTGCATTACTTACCACTACACGCAAACACTTAAGCCCAGCGTACGGATCCCGGTGGTGCGCAATTCTCCACATGGTTTGAAACAAACAAAAAGCTCAGAGTTTCGATGGAATCACATAGCCAGACCTGGGGCGTGGCCTGATAACGGTGAGCAGAACCGACAACGCACTTCCGCACAACAACAGGATTTGGCTCCTATACCTGATGAACAATTAACCATCGACTTCAGCCCCAGCGGCTGCAGGGCGACAGTCGAAGGCGGCGCTTAGACCTGGGACGGAGCATGGATGCTAAAAATCTCTGTTTCATGACAGGCAGCCATTTGAAACTGAACCTGGGAACGTGTAACGCTAGAACCTCATCCAGTGTGGCTAGTCTAGCAGTGTTGCTCGAGGAATTAGCAGGTATTAAATGGCATGTCACAGGGCTTAGTGAGGCTAGGAGCACACAGGTGAGGCGTAAACAGTACTACTAATGGGTGGGCACGTACTGTCCTATTCACAGCTTGTTTACAAGAGGTGTTCCGAGGCCTGAACTGGGAACACTTAGGGATAAGAGTTAATGCAGAATTCCTAAATAATCTGCAATTCGCTGATGAAATTGCCTTGTTGAGTCACTTAGGAGACGAACTGCAAAGCATGCTCAATCAGTTATACAGGCAAAGCCGAACGGTGGGTCTAAAAATTAACGTACAGGAAACCAAACTAACGTTCAGCAGTCTACCAAGGAAACAACGGTTCACAATTAGAAGCGAAGTGCTGGAAGTGGTAAAACAATACGTCTACTTAGGGCAGGTAGTGGCAGGCGATCCGCATCATGACAGGGAAATAACTAGAGGGATAAGGATGGGGTGGAGCGCATATGGCACGTTCTCTCAGATCATTAATAGCAGGTTACCAGTAGCTCTCAACAGAAAAGTACACAAGAGTTGTAAATTACAAGGACTCAGCTGCGGGGCAGAAACGTGCAGTCTAACGAAAAGGGTTTAGCTCAAGTTAAGGATACCGCAGCGAGCTATGGAAGAAGAATGATAGGTGTAACGGTGATTTCCTGTTCTGGCCAGCTTTCGCAACCAAGCTTCTTTTAGTAACAAACCCCGCTTTATCCTAGTGGAGGTAGCGCGATTGCATCCTACACCTATGCAACCCCACCGGACCATGCCATCGGACGCTCCCAGCCAGCCGGCCCTTCACAGGTAAGAGTGGCAGATCGGGCTAGTTGGTATTTTTTCATAATGCGATACAGCGCGAATAAAGACGGGGACGAAGTGAGAGTCAGCGCTGTGGTGTCTTGTCTCCCTTCACCGGTGCCCGTTGCCTGGCCTTGTATGCTCTGCAAGAGTGATCGTACAATTTTTAGCGACACAGACGACCTTGATGGGGAGGACTGGTTGTCTTCCAACGATTGGATGATCGCTCATAACAGGTGGGATGACAGCATAGAGCTCACAAACGAGATATACTTCATCGGCGGTGCGAACCTCTGGTACAAGAACCACGAATCGGATTACACTACCTGGTCTGCCGTCAAGGGTATATTCATCGATATCTTCCGGCACCCAGCCATGCGCAAGTTTTGTGCTAAGTAGCCTCTTAAAACTTATAGTTACAGTAGCGCCATGCCTGTGTACATTTTTTTCCTCGCCCTGTGTCTCTCTCGTGAGCCCTATTTTCAACTAGTCATAAACCAAGTCGCCCTACCATGCAGTGGATTTGTTCAAGAAGGCCTCAGGGAAAAGGTGGGCGTGTCGCCCACGGGAGACTACCGCCAGTGTACGTGGCTGATGCTGTTATATGAATGGTTCTATTTTAGGAACGGGGCGTAATGAGCAATCCTGGCACTTATTTGCAATAAGGAATGCTTCTTTCCTTTTTAGAAATATATCTTCAAAAATAAATAAACAAATAACCACCCCCTGTGGAGTGTTTGGCCATGTTCGAAGACAGCAGCTGTATTAGGAAATAACATTGTGAAGAGAGGCACCAAAACGAGTTAAAGTGCTACGCAATAGAAAGCAACATCGAGTGAATATATAACACAGGGATGACGCCAAAATTACGCCAAAAATATTGAAATACCACTCTGAAGACCACAAGACAGATATTTATTAAGTACAGCCCAACTTGGTGGACAAGCAGTAATAAGCAATTTAGCAGTTGGAAGCTATTATTTGTGCAAGGTAAGGGTATATGCCAGTACGCACGATTGAGTGCTGAGTAAGGCGCTGTGCTTTCTCTGAGTTGAGGGGCAAAAGTTGCTAAAGAAATATTATGGCCGGTTTAAGTTTGAAAATATCGGAAAAGCTAGGCTACAGTATGAAAAGAAAGATGCGGTGAGAGCCCTCGTTGGCGGGATATCTGACGCGAGGGTGGCGGCCTCATTGAGCTGATGCATCCTGCCCGCGCACTTCTATATAGGCACCCTCCTGGGCAACAGCTACTGGGCACAATCCGGACTTCAAATTTTACGGAGCACACTTCAACAAGGCACAGTGTGGGCAGTACATTACGAATGGCATCCCAAAACCAATACTTATTTTTATTTGTAAGTAAGAACCACAAATAATGCATAAATGCTGTTAGTTGAACATCAAAGACACTCATATGTCCCTTAACACGTGTGTCAAGCAAGGGAGTCGTTTGATAATTAGGCAAACGTGTCTACTCCTGCAACAATAAATGTACACAAAAATTTAAGCTTTACATTTTCGCAAAGTGTCAACCTCCACCGGCAATCAGTAAGCTATTTAGTATAGTTCTACGAAAGATTTATCACCTGCCACAAAGCCTGCAAGCGCGCTGCTGAATGATCGTTCGGCTAAAAGTGGATGGTGCGTAGTGAATGACGACTATCGTCGTTTTACTAGTCATCCCACCCCTTCCGTAACCAACGCTGTTTTAATGAAACTTAGTCTGTGCTTGGGTTTCCTCTTTACCGCATACTACCAACGGAGTGTGATTCGGCACCGAAGGCTGACGGCGTACAGTGAACGGCCAAGAGTGATTATAGAATTCTGCAGCCCGAACGTTTGCTTTATTTCACGCAGTGTTAACCACTACAGATGTATTTGAAGAACTTAACGCCATTTTCGCGTCTTCAACATTAGATTTCTCTCCTAAGGGTCTATTGTTCTCTCCCATCAGCGTTTTAAATCAGAATAATTCGGTTCGTATTCTAAAATACCAAGTAGGACGTAGCTGCTACCAGGAAATCAATACTAGAGGAGGTGACAAAACAGAGAAAAAACGAGGGCCAGTTCGATAATATGATCACATCATAATGTCACGTTAAGGTTACGGCAGCTGAAGCAGGGAGGTAGGCAGCGAAAAGTTCTTTCAAAAGGAAATTGTTTATTGGGCTGACCTGCGCCCAAGATCAATTGAATGACCCGGTGGTGGCGAAAGCAACAAGTGAGCTCAGCGGTCGTGGACAGAATGCTCGCCACTCTTGGCTGTGCTTAATTGAAAGCTAATAGCCAACTTTCGAGATAAAACGTGCAAAGTTGCTAGAACATTCTGGAGCAACGTAGAATCAGCTCCGCCTGGATGCGATCAATCCAGATAAATCTGTGCACGTTAAAGAACCCCAGGTGGTCGAAATTTCCAGAGACCCCAACTACGGCGTCCCTCATAGCCTGGGTCGCTTTGGGACGTTAAACCCTCATAAAGCATAAGCAAACCATAAACGCTCCTGATTAATTTCAAAGCGAAAGAAGAACGCGGCGAATGTTTTGGCCCTGTAGCATCGCTACTTATTGCCACGAATCTTTGTTCATTTTGTTCATTCTTCAAAGCGGTCGGCACGCTGCTTTATCGTTTTGTTTGCGATGAAACACGGGACCTTGACATCGCACACTGCACGGGACTCTAGAATTTCGCCTTCATCGAAATTCTACCGCCGCGGCCGGGATCGAACCCACGTCTTTCGGGTCACTAGCCGAGCGCCATAACCACTGAGCCACCGCGGCGGCTAACGTAGCGTTTATGAATGGACGGAACCTAAAGCACACACTGTTTGCTAGTTGACATAGCCACACCAAATTACAAGGACCGCTGTTCTGCTTGCGCCGATTGTTGCGATGCTGCCTAATGCGCAATGTTCCAGGAATGGTCGATACCTCGATCTCTGATGAATCGTTCCATTTTATCATTTATAGTTGCTATTGCTACTAACAGCATTACCAAACAGCGCTTTATATTCAAAGAGAGTGGTTGAGTGCGTGAACTTTTGAAGGTGAATCTCGTTGGCCTTCAGCGATATTACTAAGCTTTTATGAGGCAAACGAGAAAATTTTAACAATATATCTACTTGCATCTCCCTCTCGTTGTGTGACAGTTTGTGAAAATAAGTTCTATCTGTATCGGTGCCTTGCCATGAATCTTCCATTCTGTTGCTGCGCATTTCACCGATTCTTGTAGGCAATCATAAACTGCGCAAAGAAAAATATTGGGCTCGGGAGAGATAATCCAGGGGGCCACAGGGAAACTGAAGCTTCACTCAAGGTGCGAACAACAATTCGTGAGCGGGTCCAGAAGCCTCGTGCTGGTGGCTGTCATTTTAAACAGCTTACCGTGAGCAACGTCAGCAGATAACACGCTACTTTTCCAGTGGGCGGCACATATCCAGCACACTCACTCTATGCGAAAACTAAGGTTTGATTTACAAACTGCTTGAGCACCTCTGATAGAAACTGAGGTGTCGACGTCCGTCCAGCATAGAAAGAACGATAATTGCGTAGAGCATTTCAGGCGATATTTTCGATGCTTTGAGACAGTAAGTCTTGTAATATGACAAGGTACCATGCGAATACGCTTTCACGTTCATACCATAAAGGCTGCTCAGCGTTTTTTCTACCATTTTATCTGTAGCAGACAGGCATATTTGCACAAAATGGCGTACAAAAATTTCCATGACCATTACTGTAATGAACTTAAATCATATAGCCGACGTTGATAATTTGTAGGTTGCAGGTAGAGATCAAAGTTGCCACAAAACTTTCAGCAGTGCTCTCGAAATGCATTTAGAACCGTATTTCACATGTTTAATTTACCTCATGTTCGGTGCATTTCTGAGGGCATTTATAGGGCAAAAATAGAATAAACCCTCCTCATCAATCAAGCAGACAACGCTTTTTTTACAGTTCCATTCTCTACAACTTATTACTTCGCCAAACACGTCACTGCGAAAGAATTGTCTGCCTCCAAGAAATTCGGCTGGCATTTTACACGACAGACATGTTGCTTCCAGGTGTGCTAAGATATTGTTGTCTTAAAACCCACAAGATTATTCTCCTTGCAAAGCGAAATTAACTAAACACAGTTATATTGGCAGTAATTACTCATTTACATTTGCTGAAATGAAATATGAAGAGCTTTCTCAAAAACACCGAAGTTAAAGAAAAATTTGCTGTAGTGCAGGGTTCGAAACCGGAGCCAATGCTACACCGGAGCAGTCGCTCTACAAGTTGAGATAACCGGGACGGAAAGCATATGGTAGGGCGAGTGGGAATTGCTCAATAACATGTAGTGGAACTAGTGTTGTCACAATGTTTTGGGAAATCCCCCAGATGAAGTAGACTTTGTGATAAGGCCCTAACTGCTCATTGGCATCCACCCAAGCGCATACATATGCCTACAAAGGAAAGCTATACAGGTTTCTCCGCTGTTAAAATTTTTTTAATAAAACAATTGAGGAACAAAAAAGAACAAACAGAAAGCAACAAATTACTCCACATTGCGGGATTCCCCTAAACATCTGACAGAAATGAAGTTGATTTTTATATATGCCGCCTTCGGTGTCACGGTACTTTTGGTGCTTTTCGAAATAAACAGATAGCGTGAACAAATTCGCCCATACGAAGATTTTCAATCACCTTGGCTATCAAGCAAGAGCGACAAGACAGCCTGTGAGGTGGCCTGCTAATCTTTCTGAGTGCATAGCGCAGTAGTAATATCAACAAGCGTGGAAGATGACATGCAGTAGAAACAGAGAGTGGGTCCACATAACGCTGATAATCCTCTTACCACACTAACTGCGGGGCGGGTTCTACTGCTACTTTTAAAGCGATGTCCACCGGTGCGTATAGCAATATGATACCTCCGCATTTCAGATTCAGTGGAAGACATTTAATGAAACGCATGCAAAATTCCTTCGTTCCACAGAAATGAATTTACGCTTTGCAGATGATCCCGTATTGCTTGAGTAATTACAAGGAATGAGCTGGAAGAGGAGGTGAATTCTCTGGGAGAACGGCATGGCAAGGGTACTTTACCACAGGAAGAAGTCTATGAATATGACTGCTTTTGAAATTCGAATGAAGACACGCATATTATTTGTTTCATGCAGAGTGCGATGAAATGATATCTCTATCTTTTTCGCTAAAAAAACACAATGGGTCCTTGTCCCCATAGCAGGCCTGTTTCCTGCTCATGCACGACGCCACTGAGGCGTACCGCCAGCTATTCTCTGTTCGATCTAAAGTTCTAAATACCAATCATGTGCTTCTTGCAGCGATGGAAATAAGATCTTTATGCTGAGATGAGCTATAAAGAATAACCGCAAGTTGCGAAAATAAGGCGTTTGGTCGCGCTTAATCTGCACGACGCCTGAATATCAGAAGTTCTAAAAATGTAGGCTGCCTTGCCGTTTCTGGCTTGTTGATTGTCAGAATATTGGAGTTATCTAACGCCTTCCTCAGTAAAGACCTACACCGGAGCGCTTGCGCATTTAAGCCGTTTCACAAATGGGGCAATCCTGGCAGTGGAAAAAAGATACTTTAGGTCACAGATTTGCGGGTGCTTTTCGCTGATCGCATTGTGATAACCGAATGACTAATATCATTCAGATAGCACCTTTCTCAGCGTGATCTTCACCGCACAGGCCACAAGAACCGACAAACAATCTGCGCCAGTGAATCAGCCATCGCTTCTCCTTCCATTGCTGCAAGTCAACTGTGCCTAGCTTGCAGATGACAGCCATGCCTCGACATGAAAGGCGTCTTCCGGTTTACTTCTGACGGTTCCCCGGATTTAAGAAAGGCTGCGTTTACGGCGCATGTGATCCATACGCGCAGGAACGAACACCTTAAAACCGCTAGACTCCATTTTTTTTAATAAAGTGAAACGTTAGCGTCGCTTTGCAGTTACCTGTTGCGCTATGTAAACAAATCCAATTGTGCTTTTCATGCATAATACTAACTGCACAAACACAAACAATACTATATTGTTGTTTTTCTAGCAGTGATGATAACAGTTACGCTTTCTTTAAATCCGCCTGATAAAACATTAAAAGAGTAAAAACCGGTTTTTAGTACCCCGTTTCGTTTAGTTTTTCCTAAACCCTGGATTTCTAATTTTCAGAAAAAAGTGCTGAGCGATTTTGTAACTATTTAGGAAGCCTTATTTTAAAAGCTGTCTAGGACACTTTGGCGTGCTCTGCGTCGATGACCTTTACAATCCATCGACGCAAAGCATACACTATGTCTCCATCGGCGCAATACTTACATTTGGTAGATGAGATAGCTGAGTAACTACACGAGTTATGAAGTATAGTGACAGAACTAACTTTTATTTCACAATTTAAGGGGCATGATTATATTGTGAGATTGAAGGCTGTGAAGCTCGAAGGTGAGTTTTTTTTAAATTTTGTTTTCCGGAGATGTGGTTCAAATTTTTAAATGCCAAAAATATGCACTTCTAATTTAGTTTAGCCCCGCCGCGGTGGCTCAGGGTTAGGGCGCTCGACTACTGATCCGCAGTTCCCGGGTTAGAACCCGACCGCGGCGGCTGGGTTTTTATGGAGGAAAAAACGCTAAGGCGCCCGTGTGCTGTGCGATGTCAGTGCACGTTAAAGATCCTCAGCTGGTCGAAATTATTCCGGAGCCCTCCACTACGGCACCTCTCTCTTCCTTTCTTCTTTCACTCCCTCCTTAACCCTTCCCTTACGGCGCGGTTCAGGTGTCCAACGATATATGAGACAGATACTGCGCCATTTCCTTTCCCCCCAAAAAAGCAATTATTATTATTATTAATTTCGTTTAGTTAGCTTTCAAACTTATTGACCATTTGTAAACCGCTACAGCTACACGTGATAAAAACGGCGGAATAAAAACACCTTCTTCTACTTCATCGAAACAAACTAATGGAGCCTGCTTTTGATCTTTACAAATGTGAGGGTCATCATTTCATAGGTTTGAAAAGCGGGAGCCAACTGAACGAGCTCTAAACATTTGCATTTCGATAATTCGAGCTACATTTGATATAGTCAAAATATAAAAACGGGGCTCACCTTTGTTGTGGAGGGCTTTGCCTTTCGCATTTCAGACTTGCCTTTTGAAGTAGAAAAAACGTTTAGTGGACATCTCAGTAATTAATCTGTAATTATTTAGTATTGTCACGCACATAAAGTTCGCCATAGCTGTTCAATCCTCCTGCGCAAACCAAAAAATTTCTCTCTCATTATGTTTAAAAAAATCTATTAAGATAACAAAAATTATGGAAACAATGAATAAATGCGCAAAAAGGACGGGAGAAGAGAGATGAATCACACGAGACAAGCGCAGGCTAAAAACTGGTTTATTGCACCAACGCCTCCTTCCTTCGACAACAAAATGCATACGCACCAACCGCAAAGAAAAAAGCCATAATCATCACGTCAAACCAAGAAACGCCAACTCCTTGCGGTACAGGTGTATGGAAGCCACGTTAACACATTTGTCAGGCCCTAATCTCGCGATTTCCAAGGATTCGATAACTTCACGTTCTTTTTTGTCCCTCGCGCGTCCGATTCTTCTCTCTTCTCCCGTCTTTTTAGCGCAGTTATTCATTGTTTCCACAATGTCGTACCATCTAGCCCCTCACCGCACTCTTTTAGATAACAAAAATTGCCCCCGCCCTATCCTCACACTGTCTATAATATATTTGCATAGCTTAGAACTCGTCCTCTGTCCTTTGTTTGCATCCAGGGTAGCGGTTCTCGTTTCTCTCCTTCCCATCCGCCTCATCTAATTTGAATAATGATAATAATCATGGCTCTGTAGGCGCATTTAGGCTTTCTTGCTATTTCAGTACCCCTTTAATACCATCGTCATTAGTATGTCATTTGAAGGCATCGCAAATGGTTTCTTCGCAGCATAAAAGCGCGGTGCGGTTAATGTCATAATCATTCAACACCTCTCTGACTACGTGCGCTGCAGGGCAAAGGCCTCTTCCAAGTCTCTCCAATTAACCATGTCCTTCGCCAGCTGCGGCCACGGTATCACGCCTTGTCCCCTTCTGCATATTACATGCACCCAGGGCAATCAGAAATGATCATGGTTACACGCTTCTGTTTTAATGGTAGAGACTGCCGTTGATGTTTTTCGATGGCAGGAAGTTCTTTGTCTACTTATCAATAACGGCAGTCAACAGCAACGGTCGTTTTAACCCTAACAACTGTAAAAACTGGTTGCTCTTATTCTGCTGCGTCCTATTCTCTTTGCTGTGGGCGCAAGTCGCCAATAAAACGTTCCACCTAAAAATTTCTCTGCATGTCTGCTTGCTGTTCCAGCGACATTGTATCCGATGTGAATGAATGTGCGTTGCACCTGTCCTGGAAGCCACCGAACAGTGTTTTAGTACGTGTTGTATTAAGAAAGCCGATTTTGTTGTGACTCGAATGGCCTATTTCACGACAGATTTTACGACAGAAAGCCTACAATGAAGTGAAGTGTTATTGTCATGGGCTCAGAGGGAGGAAAATGTTACGACTGTGCTCCTCCGAGGCCATCAGCTATTCTCATTGATCTTCTATCTTTCCGTTGCGAGTCCAAGCCGGTTGGGAGCTAGAATACGCTGCCCTGTTCAATGTTACCACAGCAGCTGCTGCAGACAATGCGTAGTGCCCTCCTGCTGAATATATCGTCTTGTATAGAACGAGATTACACATCGCTCTTAAACGTGTTATATGTCCCGCACGTAAGTAAAAGCCAGGGTATGGTGCTGCGCCACCTGCCGGTTTTTCTCGGCGAGGACATTCAACGCTGTATAAAGGACGTATTAAGAGACCTGGACTAGGAACAGTTGGGTAAAAGGGGTAATCTATCATAGCCTACAAATCTGCAATTTTGTGATGACATTGCCTTGCTAAGTCACCCACGGCATAAATTGCAAAGGTTCAACAAATACTTAAGTTCACCGAGCAGAACGGTTTGCCTTACATTTAATATGCATAAAACCAAGGTAACGCTGAACAGATTTAGAAGGAAAGAGCAGCTTATAATTGGTAGTGAGGAGCTTTATGGCTTATAATTGGTAGTGAGGAGCTTTATGTTGCGAAGGAATAAGTCTCCTAAGGAGAGGTAGTGACCACAGATCCGGATCACGAGAGCCAATTAACTAGAATAGTAAGAATGATGTGCAGAGCACATGGCAGTTTACCAATATTCCTGACTATAGAAATATGTAACATCGCTATATTGCTCCTACTTACTTGTGGGGAAGAAGAGTAGAGGCTAACAAAAAGGGTTGAACTTAAACTGAGTAGCAGCAGCGAACTATAGAAAGGAAAATGGTAGGTGAAATAATATGGCACGGGAGAGTGGAGAATGGGCCAGTGAAGAAAAAACGGCTTAATGACATCCTTGCCAAAACCCAGAAGAATAAATGGGTTTCAGCAGCGAATGTCATGCGAATGCAACATCGATGGTTGTCGCTAAGGATACAACTGGATTACACAGCAGGCAAGCATGGCAGGGGCTGGCAGAAGTTTAGGTGGGCGGATGACGCTGGGAAGTGCACAGATGCAAGATGGCTGCGGCTGCCACAGAAGAGGGTTAATTGGAGAGACATGGAAGAGGCCCTCCTCCTGCAATGGGCGTGTTTAGGCTGATGATGACGATTACTCGGCATCATACTTGAGGGATGAAGATGGAGGTAATCGGGATGAATCTCGCAATTCAGGCAGGCCGCCTGCCCGTTTTGCTCAGCGTACAGCGTTTGATGTTTTCGTAGAGCTCCTTCACGATGTTATCGAGCGTCCTAAGTACATTAGTAAAACTGACCCACCGGTGTGACTGGGGAGCACTGGGGTTAATCGAAGCTTTTGTTTTCAGAGAGGTTCTAGTTTTAAGCATGAAATGCTTTTAGGTCCCATTGCCGGAGAACCTGAGCTGCAATAGAGTGAGAACATGGTTGCGAACTTGAACGAAATCTTGCGAAACCTTTTAACGCCATCTGGTGCTAACCTGCTGGGCTCCCGCCAGATAAGCGCATAATGTCGGCATCACCGTATATACAATATTCTGCTCAGTTTGCTCTGCAGGCGCAGCGCAGAATCGTTTGCAAAGGTGAATTTGATCATGTATTAGTGAGCTTCACTAAGCATGGCAATAGCAACAACTTTGATAAAAACAGGCTATAAGAGTCCACGCAGAACGACAAACACGAAAACAAAGTTTATAAAACACATGGCAAACTTACTTTGCCAATGGGCACTCACAGAACAAATTACTTTTAGTTTTGTAATCCTTGATTGCTTATTCTGTGATGCCACAAGAAATTTGAGACGCTGAGCGCCAGTTCACCCAGAAAATGCGATGGCATTGAGTTTATCCACTCCAATGATAATTTAATGTTTGGTTCCAACATCCGGCCGTTTCCTGTAATTTGTTTCCTGTAACGAGAAGGCACTTTCAAGGGCCCTTTTTTATTAGTTAAGCGGCCAAAAGTCCTAATGTAGCCTTGCATGTAAAGCACCCGCGTACTCATCTTTGACTTGTGTAAGGATGGAAGATAATTGTGATGGCATCCCAACCAAAATGCAAGAGAGTGAAAGCTGAATAAAGGAAGCAGTAGTAGCCTAACGCAGAGGCCAACCAAACTGATCTGTTCGCGCCGCCAAGTGTTCGTATGTCGGTCGTTCTAATTCAGTTTATTTTATTGTGATAGCGTTAAACCGCCCCTGTCGCAGAAAATTAGGCGTCGTTGGCGGAGACCGAAGCGCATCATGCTGAGGCCATGCGACAGCAGCCGATTCTGGTCCTGAAATTCATGGCAAGTGAGATGGAGGAAATGCGCCATAAAAGTGAACATGCGAAACGAAGCGCCATAGATGCGAAAACCAAACGCCGACAACCAAGGATAACACCGAGGTGAGAGCCAGGCAGGACAAAAGAAATCGTCAAAATTGTGAATTCAATGCGTGATTACGGGCGCAGAATCCCACAGCAACGAGAAACCAGCGGGAAGAAAATAATGATTATGCATGAAGCTCAGCTGAAGCTCAGCGTATGCAAGAAGACCTCAAATTCAGAGCGATAAATTGCCAGGCCAAGCGTCAACAGCAGTATGGTCCTGAATCGAGGTCAAGCGCTATCATCGACACGAAGACACCCCCACCTCCCAATTTCAGAGTGCGGGAAGCAGAGGCCAGGCTACAACACCGGTAAGAACTTCTTGAATTGAGGGTACGGGAAGCAAATCTCAAGGGTCGGCACTGACATGACCCCGAATTCAGAACGTGTGAATTCGAAGCCAGTTGAAAATATCGGCAAGAATACCCTAAACTGAGAGCGCGAAAGGCCGAGGAGAAGCGTCTTCGTAGGCAAGAAGATCTGGAGTTCTGCACGCGTGAAGCCTGGGCCACGAGACAACCGCGGCAAGAAGGTCTGGAATTGAGGGTGGGGTAAGCAGAGGACAAAAGTCTTCATCCACAAGAAGACCCCGAATTCAGGACTCATGAAGCCGAAGCCAAGAAACTACAGCGGAAAGAAGATCCTGAATTGAGGCAGCTGGAAGCAAAGGTCACGCGTAAGCACCGACAAGAAGACCCCGAGTTCAGAGCGCGTAGAGCCAAGGTCAGGCGACAACAGCGGTAAGAAGATGCTGAATTGAAGTCACGTGCACGCGTGATGAAGCGTCAGCATCAACAAGATTTGCGGTTCTGCCGGCATTAAACCGGGGCCACGAGACAACTAGCGGCAAGAAGATACTGAACTGATGGCGCGGGCAGCCGATGTCAAGCGTAAGCGCAGACAAGAATGCCCAGATTTCATAGCGCGTGAACCCGAGGGAAAGCCAGAACAGTGGCCGCACATCTTCAATTCAGGTCTTGGCAAGCGGAGGTGAAGCGCCCGCAAGAACAAGACTCCGAGTTGAGAACGCGTGATGCCGAGGCCTGAAGGGAACAGCGACAAGAATATCCTGGATTGATGGGGCAGGAAGCCGAGGTCACGCGTCAGCAGCGACAAGATCTCCAGTTCTGCTCGCGTGAAGCCACGAGGCAACAGCGACCAAAAGATCCTGCAGAGAGGTCGCTTGAAGCCGTGGTAAAGCGTCAGCATCAACAAGAAGGCCCTGAGGTCAGAGCGCGTGGTGCCGAGGACAGGCGACTACAGCGGCAAAAAGATCCTGAATAAAGGGCCCACGAAAGCCGAGATAGCATCTGCACCGACTAGACCTCGAGTTCAGAACGAGAGAAGCCGACGCGAGGTGACAACAGTGGCAAGAAGATCTTAAATTGAGGGAGTGCGAAGCTGAAGGCCGGCGGGAAAGAACGGGGAAACCACCCAGAAGTGCGCAAGAGAGAACTGCCCAAGCCAGTCTACAAGAGCAGCAAGACGATCAAGAAATACGAGCAAGGGAAGCCAAAGGTCAGTTAGTCAGGCGACTAGGTCAGGCGCGCCAACGAGGCCTCAGAGGTTACTACAGAATAAGAGGGCGAGATATATGTTTGAGAAATGTTTATTACAGAATATCTTGGTAACTCTTGCTCTCTGTGCAATCGGCTTTAAAACAAGATCGATCTGAAGCATTTTAGAGAGGCTTATGCCAAAGTGGTTGCCGATGCATTTCAGAAGGGCGCCTCCGGGTTCCAGATGTGTCGCGCTTGCATAAAAACCACCTGGTAATCACCCGTCCTGAACATCGCCACCAGGAATGGGTATGGGTGCCCACCAAATGCGGCGCACATACCAATGCCTGCTCCCGTAGCCGAGCGTCTTGTGTCAATCTGAATACCTTCATGCAAAGCCGCAGGACGCAATAGAGTGACAGTGGCCAATTTGCCATCAAAAACAGATGGTGAACCTGCCCCTCAACGTTGACGCAACCGTCAAATTCTCCCACAAGATGTCGAAGGAGATCAAGCCTTCTATGCCACCATGAAGCGCTGGATGATAAACCAGACTATATGCGTTGTATGTCGAAAAAAGCTGAGTTGCTATCGTGGTGCGTGTTTCCGGTAAAGTCAGCATTGTATCGTTACTACCGCATTCGAATCAGTCAAGAGAATGCGCAAAGTCTGCGCTAACCTGGCAGAGCCGAATGATGAGAATTCCGAACGAGTAGGCTATCCTGGAGACCAGCATAATCTAAAGGAGGTAGCGTCATCTTGTCAATCGGTCAAAAGATAGTTGTAGTCGACAACAGTAAATTTATCGTGATGGTGCCAAGGGAAGGCAGAACAAATGTTTTCATTTGGTACGATGAGAGCGCCGAATGATCTCTGAGCCTCGAGAAATCATCCCATACTGCGAACCTAGTGTCTACACCCTGACATCGAGCGAATGTCGGAGAACATATCGAAGGGGTGTGACAGCTAACCACGTGTTCTATATAGCAGCCAAAGTGATGCGTACACGAGCTTCTTCATCGTTTAGCGTGTTCAGGAGCGCATCAGGCATTGGCGTTGTCGCCAAAGCGCAGAACGCGGCCTAATATAATATGGCTTTTACGTGCATTGTGTGCCAAACACAATCCACTACTGGCATCGACACAAGCAGGAGGTGTTCGCTAAGATCCGGCAGCTCGGTAGCCAACTGCGTTCCTTACTTTGTGTGCCTCTGAAATCCACTGGGACGATTCATGAGGCTATTACAACATCTGTATATAGGCCCGAACGATCTGGCTTCATGAGAAGTCTATGCTCGTTAGCGATGACCCGAGGATGCGCTCATTGCATTTAGATCACATAGTGCGGGTGATAATGCAGATTATGCAACAAAAGAACATTTCCTCGTTCGTACCGTATGTCTTAAAGGAGTACGTTATATGGATTGATTTCAAGCACCGGGGCTGTGCTGGAACTGAGATGTGCTAATTTGAGCTAATGGGATGTCCACTGACCCAGTTACCCTACCACCCTTGCTACTCATAGGCTTCACCTAGAGAGACTCTGCTGAAACACCGGGAGTGCGGCTAGAAGTGCTTCGGCACAAATGCAACGATTTACTCCATTATTGCTCTTATTGCGATTTCATTTCCGAGGTCGCTTTATTTTAACGACTATCTCTTGTGGGAATAAATTTATTATCGAATTATTACATATATTTCTGCAGTAAAACGAATAGCATATGAAACGGAACAAAATGAATATGGCTAAAATCTTCAATAATGTTTTCAATTCAGAGACATTAGAACGAAGTGATCGAAGCAAAATGAAGCGTCTGAATTTAAGCCAGGCACAAAATCACAAACATGTTATGAATGCAGCGAAAAAGCTAATTTCCGGTGACGAACACAACAAAAGAGAAATATGTCATTTTTAGTAAGTTATCTTCATGTCTTCGTGTGAAATAGGCGTGCAGTAAGCGGGAAAGGGTATGTTGCTTAGTTATTGATCACTGTGAAAGGAGTCTGTTATGATTCTCTAAGATATTAAAACAAATGGCATCTGAAGCCAACTTTGATGAAAAGAGTCAGGTTTCGTGTTACTACCAGTCCAAGGCTTCTTCAAGGACGAGCAACATTTCTTCGCACATATTCATCGTCGGTAGAGCGCCGCGTTCACTGAACCTGCAGTGGCCTGCACATGTGTACAATTGGCAAAACTCACGAACTGCAAGGAAGCCACCAGATTAAACAATCTCCTCCGAGAAGGTCAAGAAGATAGTCGGCTGCCCGTTGATACAGGTCATCAGTTCCTTTCACAAAAACTGAAGGGCAATCCTAGCCATTTAGTGTCTCCGTCACGTTTGAGGCCACACAAAGCTTCAACTGAGTGTCCGCGGCAGAGTGAAAATTAATGTTACAAGCCTGGTTGCTTGTTCAAACATGCAAAATCATAACAGCGTGTGTTCCGAAGGCAGAGAATAAGGTTGTAATATCTTCTATGAGAGCAAATATTGACCAACATTGGAAGTGGAATATTATTAGACTGATGCATCATGTTTTCTTTAAACGAAAACAAACCAGCCCCAAACTTCTGAAAGCATTGAGTTCGGCGAACATTTTTCATTGACACTTAAATCCGCGTGGGCACCGGACTTTTACAACTTTTAAACGTGTAAAAATTATTTGTTTGTCAGCCTTCTCTACGGTTGCACAAGTAGGAAATTATGATACTAAACCATAATAAATCACCAATGCTTTGAATATCGCGCTGAGAATGCGACCATAACTTTCAGAAACGTTTGTATTGCTATAATGATACATAATTTTGTTATATAACGCTTGTTTGTACTGAATGCAAATAGTTCAGTCAACCCAGTAATCTTTGAGGCGCTTATGTCGGCACACAGCAAATACCTAGAACAAATTCATAAAATTTGCAATTTGTGAACATTTTTTCCTCGTTATTTTGGGCCCTGTAGTTGTTTTGTGACTAATCGTATAAGGATATATGCTATGGAAGGTTAAAAATTCATGTTTTTTGTCGATTCTCGATGAATACTGCACAAGATTTGTACTTCCCATAGCTCCGTTGCATAGCCCATTCCTCAAGTTTCTTACCACAGAACCCGACCACTTTAGTTTCACTGTGAAGGGAAGCGAGGAAAGGCGTTTTGGAAAAATACTGCAACTTTTCCGGCCAAACGAAAACAGAAATATGCTGATAAATGGAAAGAATGAGGGCACAAACTTTCGGGTTGATTTTCTCGGATTTTAGTGGGTCTTCTAATGAAATGACACAAATATGTGACAGTAACACAGATGGCATGTGACAAATCACAAATAAACGAATGTTTTTTGCGAATTCACTTTGAGACGTCGAGCAGTGTACTAAAAGCCACGATGTTGCTATGTCAAACTGAAATACTCCCTGACGAATTCTTTTTATGTAAATATCCGTGGTGCACCTCACGTTCTATCTTTATAATGTATGCGTATGCGTTATAAAAATCATAACGGACAGAGATGGTTTTTTGCCAAGCCGACTTAGAAAAAAACGTTTTCATTTTTTCTCTAAATCTTTTCGACCAAGGGATGACATAACTAGGACGGTGATTGCATATACTGATGGCCTGCAATAGTTTGCTTGGAAAATTACTGCTGTCAAATTAGTACAAAAATGTAGACACCGTGCTTCTGTTCTATTTTTCAGGTATTGAGCATACACAAATAAAATAATTTTATTTGCAGCATTGCCCCATATCCATACTCCTGCGATTTACAAATCACTGCATCCTTCGGTCGCTTGCTTCTGTTTTCAACGCATGGCGACCGTTAAAAATGTCGATCTCCAACTAAAAAATGAGCTGCATTCTCTCACTGCCAAAAAATAGCCAGAAAACATATCGCTTTCTTATTTCAGGCGACACAATGACAAAAATACTGCATTTCTTTGAAGTAAAAACGAGTGTTATCACGATCTGTTATGTAGTGCAGCTCACTTGCGCGCTGAAAAGACGAAATCCAGTAGAGGTGCTCTATAAAGCTCTCATCTATTGTACACAACAGCCAGCAGCAAGTTCAAAGAAAAATCGTCAAAATTTCCTTTTCCGGCTGTCCTAATCCTATGCACTCTGATAAGTTCCCCTTCAGTTCTGGCAACTATTGAGCTACGTTGATGGTGCCGTCATACAAGCTCTTGCAAAGAGAAAACTTGAAAGGTGGTTGCTTGTACTGATTTGCCTAGAATAAGAGAAAAGAACATTCCCTGTATAGAAATTACCTTAGGCAGAAAGGAGAACGTTTGTTGAAAACAGGTTTAGTTTATCTTGATTTGAAGTCATTCCCGGCTACTTAGGGCGAGAAAGTAGAAGTTAGAATGCATGCAAAAGTAAGAATGAAAAAAAGGCATGAAAAACAAAAGTGGAAAGTACGAGACTGAATTTTACCATTCCTTACAGGCGGGGATTTTGGTCGTTGTTCGCAAAACAAAGATAACAATTTTGCATTCCTGAGGTGGGTTTTACCGTACTATACGCAAAAAAAAGCTTTTTTTGTCGAGTGTAAAGTGAGGTTCCTCGCGTCGCTGCAATGTTGGTACGTACATCTTGTTTAACGACAGCGCTCTGGGCCGAACGATAGCGCTCTTGACCGCCGTCACGCGGCTCGAGCTGGCCATGTCAAGGAATGCTGTGAACGCTAAAGCAACAAGCTGAATAAATGAATACGAAGAGAGCAGAGCGAGAATTAATGGAACTCCGGCTCGTCGGAGAAGGTCTTTGATCCTGCTTGATAAAGCTTTTGGTTTATGAAGATTTAACGTTCGAAAGCAGCTCAGGCTACGAGGGACGCCGTAGTGAAGGGCTCCGGAAATTTCTACCGCCTCTGGTTGTCTAATGTGCGCTGAACATCGCATAGTACACGGGCCTCTAGCACTTCGCCTCCTTCGAAATTCGATCGCCGCGGCCGGGATCGAACCCGCGTCTTTCGTGTCAGCAGCCGAGCGCCATAACCACCATAAAGCAACCGTCTTGAGTACAAGTATTCCTTCCATGACAACTGGTGAAAAAATTGGTATATTTTAGATATACATGCAGCAAAATTTCTGCAGTCGCATGTGGCATCCAAAAGCGTAAGTCATTAGTTCTGAGTACCTTGCTTGCTACCAAGACACTTGAAAGTATGGCATGGGGCTCACTTCCTTTGGTAACTTTTTTCATCATACGTGGCATGCCTACTGGAAGTTTTGCTATCGTGCCAATAAATTCTACTGGCCTGCGTTGGTAACCTATCTGTGTTGATGAGGCACGCGTATAGCAGCGAACTGAAATTTTATTTTCCGACAGCTACATGTCACTGGCAAGAGCGTTTGTACCCTTTAAAGGTATCGTTGTACCATGCAGGTTCGGTAAAAGGCCACGGACACTTTACTAATTGAAATATCAAACAGACAATGGCAACTTGGCATTTCTAGTAAAACGTAAGCTTGAGATCGGTAAAAACTTATTTTCAGGATGCTATTAATGTTATTATTAGCATACTGATGGCTGTAACCTTTTGTTTAAAAGAACGGAGTAAAGTTCAACTCCTAACAAGTAGATAGAATTTGACCCCAATCAGGCGCGAAATATTCGCCTTGACCTTGAATTTACGTGCGAAGCAAATGTCAACGAGCGCAGCTTATAAGCGGCCGCAAGTCTATGCCTCAGCAGAGATATCCAGCCATCGCAAGCCCAGGTGACCACCACTATGCGCAGCCTATCTTGCTTGTTGTTGCTGGTCCTTTTCTGCGCCGTGCTCCTCGCAGCTGTCCAGGGGACGAGGAGAGGTACGTATTAAGCAATTAAGTTAATTTGCAAATGTCCTTCACAAGGTGTCATCATTTGATTTCTAGCTGTTACTCTGAAACAGGGACCAAAACTGCATAGCTATATCTCGAGACATCAGGATAAAATTGCTATAAGGTGGGCAGCTATGCGCAAAATATCTACTCTAATGCGACTGCGTCGCTCATTGTTAATGGTGCTTGGTTGCTGACCCAAAAACGCGGGTTCATTCCCGGGCACTGCGGTCTCGTTTCGATGGCGGCAAAATAATAGAGGCCCATGTGCTTTGCGAAGTCTGTACACGCTAAAGAATCCGAGGTGCAAGAAATTATCCGGAACCCTCCACCACCGCGTTTTTCATAGCCCGGGTCCCTTCGGAACGTGAAACCCCATATAACCTAAGTACAAATTTTGTAGTGCATTTGACGCACATCAGACTATTTGTGCACCAAAGACCAGACTCCTAATGTATGGCAAATTGCCGTTCTGCTGAAACAAAACAACTGAGCAATGCTTTACGGTGTTGGCGTGCGTTAGAATGAGCAACATCGTTTTCTAGTCTTGTTAAATTCGGTGTGACATTTTTATCGTATACTGAATATTGTAATGGAACGTAAAAAATACTACACGACAAGCACTTTTTTCTATAAAGAGAAAAGACCGCCGCGCGACTCACTTAGTATTATAATAATGGTGGGTGCATATATTGTTGCAATCTTGATATGAACAGCGAAGATATTCATTGTCGATGCATTAGAATAGTGCTAGTATGTACAGCTAGCATATTTGACTTCATTCGCTGCCTTGCAGAGACAATCGTTTGCGGTCTTCATGTGCACACTAATTGTATTCCTTGAAATAGTGTATGCATAGAGAATGAATGGCTCGTGTATTCGTATAAGCGTGTACTGAACGCCAAAATGCCCCGTTACATAAACATAGTTCTGGCATGAATTCAGCGCTCCGTACAGCAGTTTCACAATCGAGTGTAAACTTGTTTCTTTATAAAGATTCAGTAACTCTGCTTAAAATTTGCTCTTTTTCAAGGCGAAATGCGTATTTAGTACATTCCTTCCGCTTTAAAATGTATGCATGTATTCATTGTAATTTAGGTAGTTTTTAGATTTATTGCGCTATATATACATCAATTTTTTATAAGTGCTGAAAAACATCCATAAGATCCTTGTAGCAATAAAACGATTCTGCCCCCCCCCTCCCCCAGTACAACTGAATCAAATCTTCACTTATCAGAAATGTCGGATAGCAAAGCCTTTTATCACTCTAGTCACGTCTGTTTGTGAAGAAATAACGCCTATATTCAGGAGAAATGGAGAAGTAAATTTGAATTACATTTCTAGTATGCTTCCATTTGAAAGTGCGGCTTTAGTAACGATTCAAATTTTGTAGGGTTGATTTGCCTCCATTTATCTTTGCCTCCTAAATGTTTAGCTATAACAGTTCATATTTATAGTAGGCATCCACAATGTGTAAGTTTTCGCACCTCTGGCCCTTCAATTTCTCATGAATACTGAAGCATTGCAAGCACAAATAACCAGAGAGTGTAACTATAATTATGTTTCTTTTGCAACGCCTATCAGTTTTCGCTCCGTTAAGTTTATAGAAGCTATATTTTTTGCGATAGAAGCCACGAATTTATCGTAAAGTATTTAAATCTGAATCTAAGGCTTCCTGATACAGATGATAGTGAATTCGGAATGATGTTCAGGAGGAACAAAACGACCTGGTCATTACGTTAAGTTGAAAGAAAATGCTGCAGCAGCAACTTCCGCCGATATAACGGACACTTCATATGTGGCGCGTGGAAATAAAACACGCACAGCGGAGAGAGAGAGAGAGAAATGACAGAAAAAGAAGATATGAGAAAACAAGAGAAGAGAGAGAGATGAAAGAAGTACTTAAGAAACAGGTGAAGGATATGCACGAAGAAGTGCGAATTGGAAACAGAACAAAGCGAGCATAAGCGTATACATCAGTATTCACGCACTATTCAGCACGTGTGGCCAAAGCGCGCGAAAACATTGCTCAGAAGAGTTATTGCAGAGCAGTCGACACACCCGTCGCGGGGTCGCGATTCTGAGGCCCATTCGTAGGTCAGCGGCCAGTACAGATCACATGAAAACGCAGGAGATCTGCATGGTAATAATGGCAAAAAGAGCTGGTGTTGGCACAAGACGCATTCAGTTCGCGCCACATCTGCCGCAATATATTTTATCGCGGGCACTCGCCATCCACAGCAAAAGGGTGTTTACTTTAGAGGTATTTTTAGGGCAGTGATTTTGTCCGCGCTTTCGGTGTCTACGAAGGCGCTTCGACCGGACAACGCTTGGACGCGAATCGCACAGCTTCCGTGTGCAAGCTCTCCGCGAATTCTCAAATTGCATATACAGCCGCTAAAACTGCCATTAATCTCCTAGCGGCTCAGAAGAACGAAGGCGAGGAGCTTCCGTATAGAAAGAGGCAGCGATGGAGTTTCGGTAATGGAGGCGCAAACCGATTTCAATGCTTATTAGATCCACCACTGCTGACGAGTCTTGACACGCCGTACTTTTTGGTGTAGAGCTTCAAGGTGTTCATGACAGCAGTAACATAGTGATAGGCATTCTCGATTGAGATCGAAGCGTCTATATACACGATAATTCGGACGCTGAGTTCATAATAATTTACGGTCTGATCCACTCAGCTGCGGCGAAGGGAAAAGGAACGTGCTATACATTCATAGAAGCCGCTGTTACACAGCATCAATTTGATCTTTGTATTTATAAGGCTTCATATGTCACCATTTTGTTTTGACAACCTCCTATAGAAACTGCAAGAACGAGCCTGCTTGTCATTGTACTAGGGATATAAAGACCTCTCTCAATTTTTTGTCAATATAAGCAAATGCATCCTGGTACATAACACGCAGCTTTCTTCGCTTAGACGTCTGGAATATTTGACAACGCAGCCTGCTTTTTACAAGGAGGATGACTACTAAAAAGATAGTTGAGGACCGTGGTTGAGCATAATAAATTTCAGCAGACGCAGCTTCGGAATATCCTACTGTTGTGTCAAGGATGTCGCTCCTACTGTTTGAGTGGGTGTAAGCAAGATAAATGCAAAAACGAATTCTATCGCTTTGAATTTCAGCCGTACGAGTATGCGATATTGAAACCAACAGCCCGCAATGTGCAAAACTTCCAAGAAAAGGTACGCATGTTTTTCGTTTCTGTTCATATTAAATACTGCTGCGTTGCCTCGCAGGCCCGGACAAGGACGGAATTAGAGCTTTTTGTTTTTATCGTCAGGATATACGTGAAGCTCAATAAATTTATTGCGTAATTCATATCATGCCTACAATACCTTACTTCAGTACTTCATCAGTTCTGCTCTGTGTTTCTTCGCATAAACGTGCTTATATTGCAGTTGATAAGGGCCCGTTGCACGAGTTTAGCGTATTTGTAGAGGTAGCAGCTGTACGTGGCGTAACCGGGGTGTGGTTGTGACGCCAGGCACTCGGCGGATGTTTACTCTGGAAGGAAGTGAGAAAAGCAACAGTAGAGGAGTGCGAAGCGTTGTTGTAGCTTCGACGCAACCATTGGGGGCTGTTGAGTGTACCAGGCGGATGACACCGCGAGAACGTAAGATTGGCACCGGAACGGAAGTTACTGTGGAAATACGAAGGTATTGTGAAACCATGGCAATCTGTAGCCGAAAGGGGGCGGCCGTGGAACGAGGAAGGTAAGGGAAGAACAAGGAGCGGGTAACCGCGAGGTTCCTGCCAGGGGAATCATCTGAACAGTGTTTACCATGGAAGAAAGAGACAGACAATGACAACCGCACAGTAATTTAGAAGGATCTTTCTGCGGTGGTAGGAGCAAGATGTCCCGCCTGAGGAGAGGCTCAGGTGCGGTGGCAGCGCATGATTGGAACGGAAGACTGAAGAGGCGGGAATAATCAAAGAGCTAGCTTGTGAGAACTAAAATTCTTCTCTTTAAGAAAACATATATGAAGATCGTACTTAAGATAGTTACCCTAATAACTAAAATTTTGCTGTTTAAGAAAACATGTATGAAGATCGCCCTTTAAATATTTACCCTAATATACAGTGAACTGAAAGCATCTTAACCGCTGTCCCTAAACCTCGCGTTCAATAGTAGTAACAGCCCTATAGTTTTTTCCTTAGCAGTTCATCACTTCGGTGGGCTTCCTATTTATATTTTTAATTAACACAGGTGACCACCTGTCCTACGTCTTGTAAGCCAAACGCGGGTCAGTTAGGAAAAAAATTACCTTGAAACATCGCCCGAAGACTTGCGGAAAAAGCCATATATTTATTGTTGCGTTGACTAGCATTCACTGGGCGTGTGTCGAATAACCCTTAGGGCTCCACTTTTCTGCCGTTTATTTTTTATTTTTCGGGTGTTTAGGATGGGCGCATGGACGGAGTACATTGTGTGGACAGTCAAAGACAAGTGAATGCGGTATTTTCATTGGCACATAGAAAAACAGAATGCAAAAGGTCTTTGCATGTCAGGGTCTTCGCATAGATTTTTATGATGGTTACCGGTCTGCCTTGCAGCTGATATCGTTTGGTTGCTGAGTTGGTAAAAATGAACAGTTGGCACATAATGTACTACTACTGATGTGGGTTTTAGGATTACTTTGTCACGTTGGGTTAGAGGCTAGTTTTGGCCCGTCCATCCAAACACGCTAGAATAAAATGCACTGAACAAAATCACGGTAATAACTGAGATCGGTACCCATGTTTCGTGGGCGACGAGCCACTCAGCCATTAAAACACTTTTTTATATCGTACTATAGTAAAAATAGTTTACAAAAATTGCAAATAATCTTACTAAATTTGAGATCTGAAACAAGTGAATGAAGAAAGTTGTTTTTGTCAGGCAATGTTGGATCCAACTCGAAACAGGAGAGCCCAAGCAAACACCTGCTCGAATGGACTTAAGACTAAGCACGTCATCAAGAAGAAGGGCAGCCCAGTGTGAAGTGTGTGTTGGCAAGCATTTCTCTGCCGCCGCGGTGGCTCAGTGGCTATCGGGATCGGCTGCTGCCCTGAAAGACAGAGGTTTGACCCTGGCCACGGCAGTCGCATTTCAATGGAAGCGATATGCTAGAGTTCGTGTGCTGTACAATGTCAGTGTGCGTTGAGAACCCCAGGTGGTCGGAATTATCCCGAGTCCTCCTGTGCGGTGTTTCTCATGTCTGAGGCGCTTTGGGACGTTAATCCCAGAGACCAAACCAAACACTTTCCGGAGGTGCAGAATCAATCAGGTAAAACCTGATTTTGTTTAAAACGTAGATTAACTTTAGCTTTTCATGATGCGAATTTTGCATGGGCTTTAAATCATAACAGGAAATAACATGTCTATAATGTTCAGCAACATATTTCAGGATATAAATCTCTCCCAGAACATCAGGAGCATAAAAATTCGCTTTTTAAAATATCCAGGATAAGGCATCGCCGAAGGGCATTTGCTGCCTACAGTTGGTTAAGCGATGTTGATTTTTCCGAACGCTGCTGTCGTATTGTTCTATAATGCTGTATATTTAACAACCATCACATTTATAAATTACTATATATGCACCTCGACGTAACCAAGCAATGGGCGTTGTCCGAGAGGAAACCAGACGACGAGGCACCATGCACGGATAGCTTTTTTTTGAGCCGAAGCCGTGGATATTTTCTAGTCATATATATTCCTGGAGTATGTGTGCTACCGCAAACGACATATAATTGGCGGCCACTCAGGTGGACGAAATAATACTGGCTTTCTTCACTCACTTGAGAAAAAATGGGAAATTTTTCCGCAAAATTTGTCCAGGTCACGTCTCCTTGCATGTGAGATAAAATCCTCTTTCCAAAACGAGCGGTCGTTCGTTGTTGAGACAATTTTTGAAAATCTATATTTAAAAGTTTTGCTATACATTAAGAATGTGCGAAGATATTTAGTTTCCTTATTGGATAAACAATTTCGGAGCTCTGCAATAGAAGCCTCTAATGGTCTGTTTCAAGCTTTTCGTACGAAATGTAACTTTAGGCTGGAGTTTTTCTGTGTCGGCGGATTGTCTACAGCTTCAACTATGCCCATCAGGCATGCTTATTTATAAGTTGCCACTCGTTAAGAAAACTAAAGAGATGCATACGTAAACTCTCCTTGCTTAATACCATCTTTAGGCTATATTCTGAAGCACAACATTGTTGCATATCTGTGTTTTGAACTTTTACTGACATGCAAAATTTATCACTACTTATGTCAGTCTGTGTTTCTTCTTTCTACTCGTAGGTTGCTTCTGCCCGAAAAAATTAGGTACTCTCGGCTACATACGACACGAGCGTTGGTTCTACAACAAAGACACCAAAGAATGCGAAATGTTTGGGTGGTCGAATAACGGTGGCAACTGCAACAACTTCCCATCAAAAGAGGAATGCATGGATACGTGTTCACAATACTCAAGATGAAATAAAAGAACACAACTGATTTACTGATTGATAGATTTTACATGCTTGCTCATTGTTCTGCACAACTGATGGCAGAATGCTCGGCTGTTTGGTGTTTATATGTTTATGTTTTGTCGCCGGCCTCAGTCCCGTCCTGTTTTGAGGTTTTGGTCCTCACGAAGATAAAATACTAGGATAAACGACAGGGGCAAAGAGAGGCAACACAAACAACTGTATGAACAGGGTTCATTCACAGAAAACTGGGCACTTATGTAGGGAATGATCATGTGCCTGCAAACTATGTTCAACGAAAACCTATACGCGACGGCACCCTCCGACTCACGAGGTTCACTTCGTTGCCAGAAAAATAAACATTTAGTTTGCACAAGCACGAGTGCATTTCTATCTGTATAAGAAAGGCCTCCAGTATCTCTTGCTTTTTCGTCTCCGCACTGGCACAAATAACTGGTTTCTGTTAAAAAAAAACACATTTTTTTTTCACTGTGCTGGCACCATTTGTATCCTGCCACTCAGTGTCCGGATACTTATTTTGGCACTAAAGCGGTCTTGTGCAGCGTGAGTCGAACGTTTACACATCGGATAGTTTGGAGGATGTAACATTTTCTGCCTGGTAATGAAATTCTTTTGACAATTGAGGTCCTTCAGGATAAATACGGTCTCCATGTTTTATGGTGCAGGGAACGTTTTCTGCAGGCATCATTAACTGCTTCGCAGGGAGTTCCGAGATTGTTCGGTGCAGTAAGCACGGCTGTGGCGTTGCTTTCGTAGCGGCCTTTTTAAGGCGTCGCGTCAACAGGTGAAGATACTGCAGTGCCACGCACCTAGCTCGCGCTTCATCTTGTCGCTGAGTCGTCTGCGTACGTACGTTCCCCGGTTTTTATCTTCTTGATCAGTGTCTCAGCCACCGATGTCAGCACTTCGATAGAAAGACCCGCCTTTGTCATGCGAATAGTCTCTGTCTGCGCAATTTCAAGGATATTGTGTGAGCAGGTTTTTACTCTCAGGAGCTTGGTCGAACAATGCATTATAAAGTACTGAATTTCTGGGGACATACCGGAAGCTTTTTTCTGTTGTAATAAAATCGCTATGAGAAAGCTTGAGGGACGCTTTGTGTGCCTTAAGGGCTTGACGCTACAGCTCAATGGGTCAATTCCCGCATATAGAGAATTGGCCATTATCTGCATGCTTAGATCCCTGGGAGTCCTCATAAAACTCCTGGCCCATTGGTGCAGTGGTTAACTAGTGCTTCTCTGCCCTGCGATGGCAGGTGCAGCCATCGATGCGGCTCGCGCGACCCAGACTGCACGTGCCGACTACGTTCTTCCGAACAAATACTAATTTACCTTCCACGGTGCGAGTTTGCTAAATTTTTGGAGGGCAGGTTGTGATGACGCGACACTTTAACGCGACCGAGGTGGTTCACCTGCCGCTGCGCTTTTTTCTGGGGATTTTTAGTGGATTATTTTGTGACAGTTAACGACGCCGAATCTAGATTTTCTCCGACACGAGACTCTTAAGGCTGTCGCATTAAAAACCATTTTTTCAAATCTGACCTTACCCGCCGCGGTGGCTCAGTGGTTAGGGCGCTCGACTACTGATCCGGAGCTCCCGGGTTCGAACCCGACCGCGGCGGCTGCGTTTTTATGGAGGAAAAACGCTAAGGCGCCCGTGTGCTGTGCGATGTCAGTGCACGTTAAAGATCCCCAGGTGGTCGAAATTATTCCGGAGCCCTCCACTACGGCACCTCTCTCTTCCTTTCTTCTTTCACTCCCTCCTTTACCCTTCCCTTACGGCGCGGTTCAGGTGTCCAACGATATATGAGACAGATACTGCGCCGTTTCCTTTCCCCAAAAACCAATTATATTATTATTATTAAATCTGACCTTATGAGAGCTGCATTCCGCTTCTTTGCCGGAAGTACAACAAAAGCCTAGCGCCCGTCTAATTATTTATTAAATGGAAAGTTATGCTTCTTTCTCTTAACGCGAGAAGGGCAACAAATCTGGATTGGCTTAAAAAAAGGTAATTTGCGTAATCATGGGCAATTTATCCTGCATTATATCAACGCTTGTAAATGCAAACACAACAGCCACCTTGCCTCTTGTGGTGAAAGTTATTTTCTAAGGAGAGCAAATCCTTAAAATTTACTTATTTCTAAAACAACTATGCTGATATAGAAAAGCAAATTTTTGGTTGAGCAGATCTTTTTGCACCACGGCACCCCAGAAGTCATTACCGATATGTGAACAGTGTTTACTGCCGAGCCTACTCAAGCCATTCTGACCTACCGCCACACAAGCAAACGGGGAAGTGCTGAGTACCATGCGATGACTAACAGACTTAGAGATCGTGCGATCAAAACCTTCGCTGACATGCACCTATGTCTGTGGACGGCTAAAACAAGACCTGGGATACCAATCTCTTTAAGTACTATTTACGAATAACTGTAGTAGACTACCCAGATAACACTGTTTAGGCTCGTCCATGGCAGAACCGCAACCACGACGCCAGCAGCGCCATGCTCCTAAACATCATCGCAAATGGAGATATCGACGTCGCTGCCTATCTTCCACGCGCAGAGGAAACCAATTGACTTCCCTAGCTACGAATCAAGAACCAATCGTGCACCGACGCTGAACGGAAAACACGCTCTTTGAGCGTGTGTGGGTGTGGAATGCCATCAGCCGCTATGAACTCAACAGATTTCGCGCCGCAACTTCACCCATTCAAGGTCCTTCGTGAAATCAGAGACCTTGAAGACGAGGGCACCTTCGATGGAGTTACAGCATATCTCCGTTGCCGTCACGCCTACAGGTTGTGTATATTGTGTATCTGATGCCTTGATAAGGATCCCAGGAGAAGAAATATGTTTGCATTCTCAGTGTTTTAAACGCGATTGCGTTAAAGCACCCTTCGTGCAGAAAATGTGGCTCCGTCAGCACTCTGAGCTCTCTTTTGTAGCTTGCGCCATTGGAGAAATATACAAAGGCCACGCATGGTATGTATTAATCTGGAGACGTGGCAGCACTAGAATTGGTGCGAATTTTGTCGTCACATTGTACCCTCGTAGCGCGTGCCCGCCGGCGACACCGAGTGCTAGCCCAGGGACCTAATTGTGGCTTATCTGGTTCCGACGGTCGTGTCCTTTTCTTGGAGCTCTTTCTGCGCTCTTTCGTCAGCCACGACCAGAATTGACAACATTTAGCGCCGCTATTTCTATATCCGTCAATGTATTTTTTGCGTATTTTTGCTTGCCTTCCTTCCGTAAGTAAAGCATTGGGCCTAAATTATACTACGGAAGGTGCGATCGGTGCCATGTTTTGAAAATTTTGATACCATTAGCTTTGTTCGTTCCTTAATTTAACACCGCCGTCATGGGGCGTCGACTTGCGAAATGTCGACCTCAGCAGCGTGCCAACTCCAGGGCGCCGATAACATCATGGCGTGTTAATCATTTTACGCTGACTCCGTCGCCTACAGCTCACTAGACGAAGTGTAGAAAATATTCTCCCGTATTTTTGGCAAGTACAACGATCCGCACTGCCTGCACTAGACACCTGACAATAGTTTTCAAGTAAAGGCCAACATTAATAGCAGGTGTTGTAGACGAAAGATCTCGTTTCTATTCTACATTCCATCTTCGAGATTGCATGCTCAAAGTATTCTTTGCATTGAGATATTTGGACAAATTAAGATAGCGTAACTATTAAACCGCCGCAGACACAGGACACATGCAGGCGAGCACACAGCGCGGCACATGCAACATATTTTTTTACTGAACAAACATCATGGTTAATACAGGAAACCGCACGCGTGATTGTGCTACCAGTAGTAATGCGGGTTGAATAAAAAACAATCAAAATCAGCATAAGGTCTTCGGCAAACCTTTTAAAGACGGGGCCCATACGTGGAAGCGTAAAAGTGAAAGGGCTCAACAAAAATTACAAGAATAGTACATGTAAAGGATAACATAAAGGTGCCAAACATGAAAGACAAAAGCCGCACATGCAAGTGATGACCCGAAAACCAGGATTTAAAAGACAAAATGCATATGAAACGGAAAAGGAAGTAACCAAAAGGTCATGTAGTAAGAAAACCCAATTCTTTTTGGAGGATGGAAACAGAAGGAGAGCTAACACGCTCATTCACTTTCGAACGTAAGATTGCAACCGCCTCTACAAGCTCTGTTTCAAGTTTTCCCTTCCTCCTTCCTATAGTCTAAGTCTGGCTGAACTGTGGGCTGCAACATCCTTGACTTCCACTATTTTATGAAAAAGCCGATAACGCTGTGAGTAAGGCTTTCAAGCGAGGCAGTATCTCAAAAACCTTCCAAGGTGAAGAACAGTGCACTTGCTCTTTATGTCTCTTTATGCTCTTTATGTTGCTTTTTATGTCTAAGGCGCAAGAGGATTCCTGCCCATTGAGGGCTACTGTAACCGAAAGAGGTAGGTGGAAGACACAACTCAGCAAGTTTCTTAAATCCATATGAGCATACTAATACTTGGCAGAATGTCACCAAAATCGCATGGTCTTTCACTTGGTTTACCCATTTGAATAGTGCTTACGCACTCGCGCTATGGAACCTGAGCATCTGGCTACGTACGCTTATTACGACTTTACAAAATATGCTGAATTGGTCGTAGCGTTAGGACTTATTTTTGAATGTTGACGAAACATGCATAGTCTAGCTGTACACACGAGATTACTTCAGTTCTTCGTAGAGTACACTAATACTACACAGCCTGTTAGTGGCCAAAACCCTCAGGTGAAAATAAGCATATTCAATTAAATTTACTAGGGGCATTTTCTTTAAAGAATCCAAATAAACCAGTATGAACAGAAAGCGCCTGCAGGAGGAGCTCAACAAGGATTCTTACTAGTTTACTGGTAACAGTGTCTGGAGGGCATAATGAAACGTAGCTGTCATTTGAACTTTGATACGACAAAGCCTATGAAGTTCCAGTGGTGCTGTACAACATAAAGCACCGCGGACTGAAAAGAACCGTCTACTTATATTAGGCGGAATTAAAGCGCTTTAACTGAAAACCAAACGAATACCAGGAACATCGACTAATCACAGCTGACAAAAGCTCTCAAAGACGTATTAGGATCATGCGTACCGTCTACGCCTGATGCCTCTCAACGTAGCCACCACGGCACCGCAGAAAATCAAGAGAGCTGAGGACAAGTTTTCTGCCTTCAACACATAGACTCCGAACTCAATTCGTGCTGAAAGCCCCAGCGGATGATCAAAAAACCTAGCGGCAGAGCCCTTCCCTCCATCCACCAGAGACCGCTTATGTATACACAGGGATGCGAGAAAGTGTTTGTTAGCCCATACTGCACAGACGTCAGAATAATGTATTCGCATATTTCTTCGACGAACTGACAATGCAATTCAATAGTTACAAATCTGCAATTATGTCATGGCCATAAAAAGCAAAAACGCCAACAGCACTGAGGACTTTGCTTGGATGGGCAAGTGTTGTTGTCAGGCTTGTTAGCCAGATTCTTCGTTCGCCATGACGCGTTTTTTGCGCGAAAAAGATGACACATAAGCAATACCACAGGAAATGCGGCCTGTCGTCTTGTCTACATGTATTTTTTGCGCGAAAAATCTCTCACGGCGAATTAAGCCAACATACATTCTAATCCAATAAGTACAATATATTACTAATTAAAGGTTTCACCTGCTGTTATGTCACGATAAAAAAAAACATATTTCAAGTGTGGCAGCTGCTGCACAAATTTTGCATAAAATATTCGTAGCTTTATTCCGCGACTCCTGCGTGAAAAGAGAATTAATTACCCATCAGTCTCTACACCAAAAATTGCAAATTACTTCAGCTGATTCTGGTAAATTGGATAAACGAAGGAAAAGCGCAGGTTTATACTTTAAGGAAGAGAGTTTTCGCGAGCTATTCAGCATATACACGTATTCTAAAAATACGTTCATAAAGAAAAATGATTCGTTCTTGTGAGCGCCATAAGGCGCATGTGCTATGTCACGAATGCGTTTTTTTTTTTCAAAAAGATATAGCTAGCGCAAAATTCTGCTTTAGGTGGTCCTCGGCCAAGATTAAAATAGTTTACGTAAGAACTGAAAATGGCATTGTTATTTGAATGGTAGAGTTTTTAGTGAAGTATGTCTTTTGTGCCATAGTGCTAGTAGTGCTGGTGGACTCCAAAAAACTGGTGAATCGTCTTAAGTTTTAAGCTGGTTACGTTATTTTTTAATAACTAACTTTTACCTAACAGAGTTGAGCGCCAAGCTGCAACTAGAAATATGTAGGTGGTCGTCAGTAATAGCCATATCAGTTTTTAGAATTAGGAAAACGCGATTACCCTTGGCGCTGTAGCTCGACAAAATTTGGCTTTCTCGACTAGCTGCGTGCTCTGGAGGGTTGCTTTGCATGCATGCTTTTGAAAGCGACTGTATTTTCGCAAGATTGAGCAGAAAGGACCAAAAGGTTTGAATTTCTGGAAGATTGGAAACAATGCCACCTGTATAGTTGTCACGTCCACAGCGAAGTTAGGAATGCTTTGTTGCGATTAACCGCAGGATCTGACAAATCAGGATAGAAGCCAACCGGGAAAGCAACTGGCGCATAAGTTACAAGAAAATTGCTGCTTTTTAAGATTTCCTCTAAAGTGTCTTTTGGCATGTCGGGCTTTGATCTCAACAATGCAATGTTAAATTAATTTGACAAATATAATTATTATAAGCTTGCCTTTTAAAGTATAAAAAACGTTTATTAGACGTCTCAGTAATTAATCGTTAATTATTTAATATTGTCACGCACATAAAGATCGCCTTGCTCTTCAATCTACCGACACAAACCTAAAAAATGTAACACTCACAATATTTAACATAAAAATCTCTAAAGATAACAAATATTACCCCGCATAGCCTCACACTGTCTATAGTATTCTTGAATAGCTTTGAAATCGTCGTGTGTCCTTCGTTGGCCTCCATGTTAGCGGTTCTCGTTTCTCTCCTTCCCATCCGTCTCATCTAATTAGAATAATGATGGCTCTTTAATCGCATTTAGGTCTTTTGCTCTTTCAGTACCTTTTTAATATCATCGTCATTAGAGTGTCATTTGCAGGAATCGCAAAGGGTTTCTTCGCAGCATAAAAGTGCGGTGCGGTTAATGTCATCATCATCACCACGAGCCTGGCTACGCCCACTAGAGGGCGAAGGCCACTTCCATGCCTCTCAAATTAACCCTGTCCTTTGCCAGCTGCGGCCACGGTATCCCGCCTTGTCCCCTTCTACATACTACATGTAACCAGGGAAACCTGAAATGATCACGGTTACACACTTCACTTTTTACGGTAGAGAATGTCGTCGAAGTTTTTCGACGGCAGGACTCAGAAGTTCCCTCTTTACTTATCAATAACGACAGCCAACAGTGACGGTCGTTTTAACCATAGCAACTGTAAAAAGTGGTTGCTCCTAGCTTGCTGCGTCCAGCTCTCTTTGCTGTGCGCGCAATTGGCCAATAAAGCGTTTCACCTAAACTTTTCTCTGCATGTCTGCTTTCAGTTCCAGTCACATGGCATTCGGAGCGAATGAATGTGCGCAGCACCTGTCCTGGAAGCCACTGAACCGTGTTTTATAACGTGTTGTATTACGAAAGCGGCTTTTGTTGATACTCGGGTGGCCTTAACGACAGAATTTACGACATAATATGAAGTTCACGTAATATCACGCTGCTGTTTCTCATGTGTCAAAGCCTATAATTATGTGAAGTGTGATTGTCACGGGCTCAGAGTGAGAAAAATGTTTCGTTTATGCACCACCGAGGCCATCAGCCATTCTCAGTGGTCTTCTAACTTTCCGCTCCGAGCTCAAGCCGGCTGGGAGCTAGATACACTGCCCTGTTCAATGTTACAACAGCTGCTGCTGCAGACACTGCGTTGTGTCCTCCGTCCTTATATCGTCTTGTATAGAAAGAAATTAGATATCAATCTCACGTGTTATATGTCCCGCACGAAGGTAGACGCCGGGCTATGGGGCCACTCCACCTGTCGCTTCTTCTCGGCGAAGGCATTGAACGCTGTTTAAAGGAGTTATTAAGAGGCCTCGGCTGAAAATAGTAGGGTAAAATAGTTAATCTTGAATAGCTTACCAATCTGCGATTTCCTGACCACAATGTCTTGCTATGTCAACCACGGCATAAAATGCAAAGATTCAACAAATACTTATGCTCACAGAGCAGAATGGCAGGCCTTCAAATTAATATGCACAAAACCAACGTAACTCTGAACAGACTCGGAACGAATCTACAGCTTATAATTGGTAGCGGGGAGCTGTAAGTGGTGAAGGAATGTCTCCTTTCAACAGGTAGTGACCACAGATCCGGATCACGAGAGTTAATTAGCTAGAAGAAAAACAATGAAGTGCAGCGCATTAGCAGGTTATCTTAGATCATGAATCGCAGTTTACCAATATTCTTGCATGCAGAAGTATGTAACGGCGCTATCTTACTACTACTCATCTGTGACGAAGAAAAGTAGAGGCTAACGAAAAGAGTCGATCTTAAACTGAGCAGCAGCAGCTAACTATAGAAAGGAAAATGATAGGTGAAATAATAAGGCACGAGACAGCGCATAATCGGTCAGGCAAGAAGCGTGGCTCAATCACATCCTTGACGAAATCAAGAATAAACGGGCTTCGGCCGGGAATGTCATGCGAAGGCAACGTCAACGATTTTCGTTAAGGATACAACTGGATTCAAACAGAAAGCAAGCGTGGCAGGGGCTGGAAGAAGTTTAAATGGGTGGTTGAGGTTAAGAACTGCTCAGGTACAAGATGGTTGCGGCTGCCCCAGAAGGGGATTAATTGGAGAGATATGAAAGAGGCTTTTGTCCTGCAATGGGCACGTTCAGGCTGATGATGGCTATTACGCGGCCTCATACCTGAGGAATGAAGACGGAGGTAATCGGGATAAATCTCTCGATTCAGGCAGGCCGCCTGCCCGTTTTGCTCAGCGTACAGCGTTTTATGTTTTCGTAGAGCTCCTTCGCGATGTTATCGAGCGTCCTAAGTACATTAGTAAAACTGACTCACCGGTGTGACTGGGGAGCACTGGGGTTAATCGAAGCTTTTGTTTTCAGAGAGGTTCTAGATTTAAGTATGAAATGCTTTTAGGTCCCGTTGCCGGAGAACCTGAGCTGGAATAGAGTGAGAACATGGATGCGAACTTGAACGAGCTCTTGCGAAACCTTTTAACACCATCTGGTGCAAACGTACTGCACTGCCGCCAGATGAGCGCATAATGTCGGCATCACCGTATATACAATATTCTGCTCAGTTTGCTCTGCAGGCGCAGCGCAGAATCGTTTGCAAAGGTGAATTTGATCATGTATTAGTGAGCTTCACTAAGCATGGCAATAGCAACAACTTTGATAAAAACAGGCTATAAGAGTCCACGCAGAACGACAAACACGAAAACAAAGTTTATAAAACACATGGCAAACTTACTTTGCCAATGGGCACTCACAGAACAAATTACTTTTAGTTTTGTAATCCTTGATTGCCTTATTCTGTGATGCCACAAGAAATTTGAGACGCTGAGCGCCAGTTCACTCAGAAAATCCGACGGCATTGTGTTTATCCACTGCAATGATAATTTAGTGTTTGGTTCCAAGATCCGGCCGTTTCCTGTCATTTGTTTCCTGTAACGAGAAGACACGTTCAAATCCCCTTTTTATTACTTAAGCGGCGACAAGTCCTAATGTAGGCTTGCTGTAAAATCTCCGCGTACTCATCTTTGACTTCCGTAAGGGTGGAAAATAATTACGGTGACATCCAAACAAAAATGCAAGAGAGTGAAAGCAGAATTAGGGAAGCAGTACTGGCCTAACGCAGAGGCCAACCAAACTGATCTGTTCGCGCCGCCCCTGAAGCAGAAAATTAGGCGTCGGTGGCGGAGGCCGAAGCGCGTCATGCTGAGGCCATATGACAGCAGCCGACTCTCGTCCTGAAATTCAGGGCAAAGAAGATGGAGGCAATGCGTCAAAAAAGTGAAGATGCGGATCGAAGCGCCATGGAGGGGAAAGCCAAACGCCGACAAACAAGGATAACACCAAGGTGAGAGCCAGTTAGGACAAAAGCAATCGTCAAAAACGTGAGTTGAATGCGTGATTACGGGCACAGAATCCCGCAGCAAGGAGAAACCAGCGGCAAGAAAATCATGAGTGCGCATGAAGCTTATGTGAAGCACAGCGTATGCAAGACGACCTCAAGTTCTGATCGCAAAATTGCGAGGCCAAGCGTCAACAGCAGTAAGATCCTGAATCCAGGTCAAGCGCTATCATCGATAAGAAGACCCCCACCCACCAAGTTCAGAGTGCGGGAAGCAGAGGCCAGACTACAACACCGGGAAAATCTTCGTGAATTGAGGGTAGGGAAGCAAATCTCAAGTGTCGGAAGTGAGATGACCCCGCGTTCAGAACGTGTGAATTCGAAGCCAGGTGACAATATCGGCAAGAATACCCTGAACTGAGGGTGCGAGAGGCCGAGAATGCCTGCTGCCATAGGCGATCGTCTTGTGTCAATCCGGATATGTTCATGCAGAACCGCATGATGCATTACAGTGACAGCGGCTAATTTGGCATCAACGAACAGATGGTCAACATGCCCATCAACTTTGACGCAACCGTCAAATTCTCCCACAAGATGTCGAAGGAGAACAAGACTTTTATGTCACCATGAAGCGCTGGTTGATAATCCAGACTATATGCGTTGTATGTCGAGAAAAGCTTAGTTGCTCTCGTGGTGCGTGTTTCCGGAAAAGTCAGCATTGTATTGTTACTACCACATTCGAATGAGTCAAGAGAATGCGGAAAGTCTGCGCTAACTTGGCAGAGCCGCATGATGAGAATTCCGAACGAGTAGGCTATCCTGGAGACCAGCATAATCTAATGGAGATAGCGTTATCATGTCAATTGTTCAGCATAAAGTTGTAGTCGACAACTGTAAATTTATTGTGATGGTGCCAAGGGAAGACAGAACAAATGTTTCCATTGGCTACGATGAGAGCTCGAAATGATCTCTGTGAGCCTCGAGAGAGCAACCCATACAGCAAACCTGGTGCCTACACAATGGCATCGAGCGAATATTGGTGAACATTTCGAAAGGTTGTGACAGCTAACCGCGTGTTCTATATAGCAGCAAAGTGATGCGCACACTAGTTTCGTCGTCGTTGAGCGTGTTAAGTAGCACATCAATCATTGGCGTTGTGGCCAAAGCGCAGAACGCGCCGTATCATAACATGGCTTTTATGAACGGTGTGCCAAACATAGTCCAATACTGGCATCGACACAAACAGCAGCTGTTCGCTAAGATCCGGCAGCTCTGTAGCCAACTGCGTTCCTTACTTTCTGTGAGTTGCGATCCTGTGTCGACTGCGCCAGTTGAGTTTCCCTCTTCAGGTAGGGATCAGAGGGAACACTTCGTTGATGATGAAATCGGGGTTTCTTGATGGACCGGTGGTTCTAACTTGCAAACATTCACGTTGTTCGAAGAAAGGAGAAGGCTAACTGTTTATTTACAACATAATTAAAACGAGAAGAAACAAAGGAAGGAGAAAACTATTTACATGACTAAACCGTTGATCACACTAATTCAGCCCCCGTTCAATCCAGAGCGCTTGTTTTTAAACCCTCTGTCTCCGCCCTTAGCAACTAATAAGATTTCAAGCGACTCACCTCACCAATCAGGTGTTAGGGAAAGAAAAATAAGGTTTCCGCCAATTAATCACAGATTGGAGAAAGAGTGCTGATTAAACATTTTGGAAAGGAGAGGTTGCAATCAAATACACAAACAGCACAAACGCGACCACCCTCTCCCACGGCAACCACGGCACAGCGGTTACCACGTTCCTAACATGTTTTCTCTTTTGCACACGCGACAAATTCCGGCGAGACGATCACTAAATTTGTTTACAGAACGCACCGCATGCAAGAGAAGAAGACCGTCGTTACAGGAATAGTGGGTTTCCGGTCACCCGGCTAATACTCAGCAGTATCTCTTGCGCCCCCGAAACCTCGTCAACTCCTTGACAACGAACACATGTCGACAGCTGTACATGGTTAGGCTTCTTAAGACGGGCTATGCCCATGACGGCGCGGAGTAAACAAGGACGTCCGCCGCACGAAGGGGAGGCCAGGACGGGACGAGTCCTTTTGTTGGCGACTTCCGATCCCACTGGAGTGGCCTTCCTTGCGAAAACAAGACGAACGAGTTCGCGGAAAGGTCAGCGAACTCCACACCGACCACTTTAGTTTCATCGCGAGGGGAGGTGATGAAAGGTGTTTTGGAAAAATACTCCAACTTTTCCGGCTAAACGGAAACACAAATATGCTGAAAAATGGAACGAATGAGGGAACGAACTTTCAGGTTTATTTTCTCAGATTTTATTGTCTCTTCTATTGCAATGACACAAATATGTGACAGTACAAAGACGGCATGTGACGAATCACAGATAAAAGATTATTTTTTGCAAATTACCCTCAGACGTCGAGCAGTGTACTAAAGGCCACGATGTTGCTATGTCAAACCGAAATACTCATTGACAAATTCTTTTCACGTAACAAACCATAGTGCACCTCAACTTATATTTTTTACAATATGCGCATAAAAAAACCTAGCAGCATAACAGACAGAGAAGGTTATTTTGACATGCTGATTAAAAAAAAGTTTTCAATTTTTCTCTAAATCTTTTCGACCAAGGGATGCCCTATCTAGGACTTTGATTGCTCATACTGATGGCCTGCAATAGGTTGCTTTAAAAATTAATGCTGTCAAATTAGTACCAAACTGTAGACACTGTACTTCTAATCTATTTTTCACGTAACAAGCATATACAATTAAAATGTTTATTTGCCGCATCGCCCCATATCCATACTCCTGCGACCTACAATTCGCTGCATCCTTCGGTCGCTTGCTTCTGTTTTCAACCCATGGCGGTTGTTAAAAGTGTCTCCAACTAAACAATAAGCTGCATTCACTCACTGCCAACAAAATGCCAGAAAACATATCGCTTTCTTATTGACAAAAATACTGCATTTCTTTGAAGTAAAAACGAGTGTTATCACGATCTGTTATGTAGTGCAGCTCACTTGCGCGCTGAAAAGACGAAATCCAGTAGAGGTGCTCTATAAAGCTCTCATCTATTGTACACAACAGCAAGCAGCAAGTTCAAAGGAAAATCGTCCAAATTTCCTTTTCCAGCTGTCCTAATCCCATGTACTCTGATAAGTTCCCCTTCAGTTCTGGCAACTATTGAGCTACGATGATGGTGCCGTCATACAAGCTCTTGCAAAGAGAAAACTTGAAAGTTGGTTGCTTGTACTGATTTGCCTAGAATAAGAGAAAAGAACATTCCCTGTATAAAAATACCTTAGGCGGAAAGGAGAACATTTCTCGAAAACAGGTTTAGTTTATCTTGCACCCGTCGCGCTGGCTCAGTGGTTAGGGCGCTCGGCTACTGATCCGGAGTTGCCGGGTTCGATCCCGACCGCGGCAGCTGCGTTTTTATGGAGGAAAAACGCTAAGGCGCCCGTGCGCTGTTCGATGTCAGTGCACTTTAAAGGTCCCCAGGTGGTCGAAATTATTCCGGAGCCCTCCACTACAGTACCTCTTTCTTCCTTTCTTCTTTCACTCCCTCCTTTATCTCTTCCGTTACGGCGCTGTTCAGGTGTCCAACGAAATATGAGACAGATACTGCGCCATTTCCTTTCCCCACAAAACCAATTATATCTTGATTTGATGTCATCCCCGGCAACTCAGGGCGAGAAAGTTGAAGTTAGAATGCATGCACAAGTGAGAATTAAAAAAAAGAGGAATGAAAAACAAAAGTGGAAAGTGCGAGACTGAATTTTACTATTCCTTTTGGGCGGGAATTTTGGTCGTTGTGCACAAAACAAAGATTACAACTTTGCATTCCTGAGGTGGGTTTTACCGTAATACACGCAAAAGGCTTTTTTGTCGAGTGTAAAGTGAGCTTTGTCGCGTTGCTGCAATGTTGGTACGTACATCTTGTTTAACGACAGCGCTATTGGCCGCCGTCACGCGGCTCGAGCTGGCCATGTCAAGGAATGCTGTGAACGCTAAAGCAACAAGCTGAATAAATGAATACGAAGAGAGCAGAGCGAGAATTATTGGAACTCAGGCTCGTCGGAGAAGGTCTTTGATCCTGCTTGATAAAGCTTTTGGTTTATGAAGATTTAACGTTCGAAAGCAGCTCAGGCTACGAGGGACGCCGTAGTGAAGGGCTCCGGAAATTTCTACCACCTCGGGCTGTCTAATGTGCGCTGAACATCGCATAGTACACGGGCCTCTAGCGCTTCGCCTCCTTCGAAATTCGATCGCCGCGGCCGGGATCGAACCCGCGTCTTTCGTGTCAGCAGCCGAGCGCCATAACCACCATAAAGCAACCGTCTTGAGTACAAGTATTCCTTCCATGACAACTGGTGAAAAAATTGGTATATTTTAGATATACATGCAGCAAAATTTCTGCAGTCGCATGTGGCATCCAAAAGCGTAAGTCATTAGTTCTGAGTACCTTGCTTGCTACCAAGACACTTGAAAGTATGGCATGGGGCTCACTTCCTTTGGTAACTTTTTTCATCATACGTGGCATGCCTACTGGAAGTTTTGCTATCGTGCCAATAAATTCTACTGGCCTGCGTTGGTAACCTATCTGTGTTGATGAGGCACGCGTATAGCAGCGAACTGAAATTTTATTTTCCGACAGCTACATGTCACTGGCAAGAGCGTTTGTACCCTTTAAAGGTATCGTTGTACCATGCAGGTTCGGTAAAAGGCCACGGACACTTTACTAATTGAAATATCAAACAGACAATGGCAACTTGGCATTTCTAGTAAAACGTAAGCTTGAGATTGGTAAAAACTTATTTTCAGGATGCTATTAATGTTATTATTAGCATACTGATGGCTGTAACCTTTTGTTTAAAAGAACGGAGTAAAGTTCAACTCCTAACAAGTAGATAGAATTTGACCCCAATCAGGAGCGAAATATGCGCCTTGACCTTGAATTTACGTGCGAAGCAAATGTCAACGAGCGCAGCTTATAAGCGGCCGCAAATCTATGCCTCAGCAGAGATATCCAGCCATCGCAAGCCCAGGTGACCACCACTATGCGCAGCCTAACTTGCTTGTTAATGCTGGTCCTTTTCTGCGCCGTGCTCCTCGTAGCTGTCCAGGGGACCAGGAGAGGTACGTATGAAGCAATTAAGTTAATTTGCAAATGTCCTTCACAAGGTGTCATCATTTGATTTCTAGCTGTTACTCTGAAACAGGGACCAAAACTGCATAGCTATATCTCGAGACATAGGGATAAAATTGCTATAAAGTGGGCAGCTATGCGCAAAATATCTACTCTAATGCGACTGCGTCGCTCATTGTTAATGGTGCTTGGTTGCTGACCCAAAAACGCGGGTTCATTCCCGGGCACTGCGGTCTCGTTTCGATGGCGGCGAAATAATAGAGGCCCATGTGCTTTGCGAAGTCTGTACACGCTAAAGAATCCGAGGTGCAAGAAATTATCCGGAACCCTCCACCACCGCGTTCTTCATAGCCCCAGTCCCTTCGGAACGTGAAACCCCATATAACCTAAGTACAAATTTTGTAGTGCATTTGACGCACATCAGACTATTTGTGCACCAAAGACCAGACTCCTAATGTATGGCAAATTGCCGTTCTGCTGAAACAAAACAACTGAGCAATGCTTTACGGTGTTGGCGTGCGTTAGAATGAGCAAAATCGTTTCTAGTCTTGTTAAATTCGGTGTGACATTTTTATCGTATACTGAATATTGTAATGGAACGTAAAAATACTACACGACAAGCACTTTTTTCTATAAAGGGGAAAGACCGCAGCGCGACTCACTTAGTATTATAATAATGGTGGGTGCATATATTGTTGCAATCTTGATATGAACAGCGAAGATATTCATTGTCGATGCATTAGAATAGTGCTAGTATGTACAGCTAGCATATTTGACTTCATTCGCTGCCTTGCAGAGACAATCGTTTGCGGTCTTCATGTGCACACTAATTGTATTCCTAGAAATAGTGTATGCATAGAGAATGAATGGCTCGTGTATTCGTATAAGCGTGTACTGAACGCCAAAATTCCCCGTTAGATAAAAATAGTTCTGGCATGAATTCAGCGCTCCGTACAGCAGTTTCACAATCGAGTGTAAACTTGTTTCTTTATAGAGATTCAGTAACTCTGCTTAAAATTTGCTCTTTTTCAAGGCGAAATGCGTATTTAGTACATTCCTTCCGCTTTAAAATGTATGCATGTATTCATTGTAATTTAGGTAGTTTTTAGATTTATTGCGCTATATATACATCAATTTTTTATAAGTGCTGAAAAACATCCATAAGATCCTTGTAGCAATAAAACGATTCTGCCCCCCCCCCCCTCCCCCAGTACAACTGAATCAAATCTTCACTTATCAGAAATGTCGGATAGCAAAGCCTTTTATCACTCTAGTCACGTCTGTTTGTGAAGAAATAACGCCTATATTCAGGAGAAATGGAGAAGTAAATTTGAATTACATTTCTAGTATGCTTCCATTTGAAAGTGCGGCTTTAGTAACGATTCAAATTTTGTAGGGTTGATTTGCCTCCATTTATCTTTGCCTCCTAAATGTTTAGCTATAACAGTTCATATTTATAGTAGGCATCCACAATGTGTAAGTTTTCGCACCTCTGGCCCTTCAATTTCTCATGAATACTGAAGCATTGCAAGCACAAATAACCAGAGAGTGTAACTATAATTATGTTTCTTTTGCAACGCCTATCAGTTTTCGCTCCGTTAAGTTTATAGAAGCTATATTTTTCCGATAAAAGCCACGAATTTATCGTAAAGTATTTAAATCTGAATCTAAGGCTTCCTGATACAGATGATAGTGAATTCGGAATGATGTTCAGGAGGAACAAAACGACCTGGTCATTACGTTAAGTTGAAAGAAAATGCTGCAGCAGCAACTTCCGCCGATATAACGGACACTTCATATGTGGCGCGTGGAAATAAAACACGCACAGCGGAGAGAGAGAGATGACAGAAAAAGAAGAGATGAAAAAACAAGAGAAAAGAGATAGATGAAAGAAGTACTTAAGAAACAGGTGAAGGATATGCACGAAGAAGTGCGAATTGGAAACAGAACAAAGCGAGCATAAGCGTATACATCAGTATTCACGCACTTTTCAGCACGTGTGGCCAGAGCGCGCGAAAACATTGCTCAGAAGAGTTATTGCAGAGCAGTCGAAACACCCGTCGCGGGGTCGCGATTCTGAGGCCCATTCGTAGGTCAGCGGCCAGTACAGATCACATGAAAACGCAGGAGATCTGCATGGTAATAATGGCAAAAAGAGCTGGTGTTGGCACGAGACGCATTCAGTTCGCGCCACATCTGCCGCAATATATTTTATCGCGGGCACTCGCCATCCACAGCAAAAGGGTGTTTACTTTAGAGGTATTTTTAGGGCAGTGATTTTGTCCGCGCTTTCGGTGTCTACGAAGGCGCTTCGACCGGACAACGCTTGTACGCGAATCGCACAGCTTCCGTGTGCAAGCTCTCCGCGAATTCTCAAATTGCATATACAGCCGCTAAAACTGCCATTAATCTCCTAGCGGCTCAGAAGAACGAGGGCGAGGAGCTTCCGTATAGAAAGAGGCAGCGATGGAGTTTCGGTAATGGAGGCGCAAACCGATTTCAATGCTTATTAGATCCACCACTGCTGACGATTCTTGGCACGCCGTACATTTTGGTGTAGAGCTTCAAGGTGTTCATGACAGCAGTAACATAGTGATAGGCATTCTCGATTGAGATCGAAGCGTCTATATACACGATAATTCGGACGCTGAGTTCATAATAATTTACGGTCTGATCCACTCAGCTGCGGCGAAGCGAAAAGGAACGTGCTCTACATCCATAGAAGCCGCTGTTAGACAGCATCAATTTGATCTTTGTATTTATAAGGCTTCATATGTCACCATTTTGTTTTGACAACCTCCTATAGAAACTGCAAGAACGAGCCTGCTTCTCATTGTACTAGGGATATAAAGACCACTCTCAATTTTTTGTCAATAAGCAAATGGATCCTGGTACATAACACGCAGCTTTCTTCGCTTAGACGTCTGCAATATTTGAACACGCAGCCTGCTTTTTACAAGGAGGATGACTACTAAAAAGTTAGTTGAGGACCGTGGTTGAGCATAATAAATTTCAGCAGACGCAGCTTCGGAATATCCTACTGTTGTGTCAAGGATGTCGCTCCTACTGTTTGAGTGGGCGTAAGCAAGATAAATGCAAAAACGAATTCTATCGCTTTGACTTTCAGCCGTACGAGTATGCGATATTGAAACCAACAGCCCGCAATGTGCAAAACTTCCAAGAAAAGGTACGCATGTTTTTCGTTTCTGTTCATATTAAATACTGCTGCGTTGCCTCGCAGGCCCGGACAAGGACGGAATTAGAGCTTTTTGTTTTTATCGTCAGGGTATACGTGAAGCTCAATAAATTTATTGCGTAATTCATATCATGCCTACAATACCTTACTTCAGTACTTCATAAGTTCTGCTCTGTGTTTCTTCGCATAAACCTGCTTCTATTACAGATGATAAGGGCCCGTTGCCCGAGTTTAGCGTATTTGTAGAGGTAGCAGCTGTACGTGGCGTAACCGGGGTGTGGTTGTGACGCCAGGCACTCGGCGGATGTTTACTCTGGAAGGAAGTGAGAAAAGCAACAGTAGAGGAGTGCGAAGCGTTGTTGTAGCTTCGACGCAACCATTGGGGGCTGTTGAGTGTACCAGGCGGATGGTACCGCGAGAACGTAAGATTGGCACCAGAACGGAAGTTACTGTGGAAATACGAAGGTATTGTGAAACCATGGCAATCCGTAGCCGAAAGGGGGCTGCCGTGGAACGAGGAAGGTAAGGGAAGAACAAGGAGTGGGTAACCGCGAGGTTCCTGCCAGGGGAACCATCTGAACAGTGTTTACCATGGAAGAAAGAGACAGACAATGACAACCGCGCAGTAATTTAGCAGGATCTTTCTGCGGTGGTAGGAGCAAGATGTCCCGCCTGAGGAGAGGCTCAGGTGCGGTGGCAGCGCATGATTGGAACGGAAGACTGAAGAGGCGGGAATAATCAAAGAGCTAGCTCGTGAGAACTAAAATTCTTCTCTTTAAGAAAACATATATGAAGATAGCACTTAAGACAGTTACCCTAATAACTAAAATTTTGCTGTTTAAGAAAACATGTATGAAGATCGCCCTTTAAATATTTACCCTAATAAACAGTGAACTGAAAGCATCTTAACCGCTGTCACTAAATCTCGCGTTCCAGAGTGGTAAAAACCCTATAGTTTTTTTTTCTTAGCAGCTCATCACTTCAGTGGGCTTCCTATTTAAATTTTTAATTAACACAGGTGACCACCTGTCCTACGTCTTGTAAGCCAAACGCGTGTCAGTTAGAAAAAAATTACCCTGAAACATCGCCCGAAGACTTGTGGAAAAAGCCGTATATTTATTGTTGCGTTGCCTAGCATTCACTGGGCGTGTGTCGAATAACCCTTAGGACTCCGCTTTTGTGTTGTTTATTTTTTATTTTTCGGGCGTTTAGGATGGGCAAATGGACGGAGTACATTGTGTGGACAGTCAAAGAAAAGTGAATACGGTATTTTCATTGGCGCATAGAAAAACATAATACGAAACGTCTTTGCATGTCAGGGTCCTCGCATAGATTTTCATGATGGCTACCAGTCTGCCTTGCAGCGGATATCGTTTGGTTGCTGAGCTGGTAACAATGAACAGTTGGCACATAAAGTACTTGTACTGATGTGGGTTTTAGGATTACTTTGTCACGTTGGGTTAGAGGCTTGTTTTGACCCGTCCGTCCAAACACGCTAGAATAAAATGCACTGAACAAAAGCACGGTAATAACTGAGATCAGTACCCATGTTTCCTGGTCGACGAGCCACTCAGCCATTAACACATTTCTTTATATCGTACTATTGTAAAAATAGTTTACAAAAATTGCAAATCTTAATAAATTTGAGATCTGAAACAACTGATTGAAGAGAGTTGTTTTTGTCAGGCAATGTTGCATCCAACTCGAAACAAGAGAGCCCAAGCAAACACTTGCTAGAATGGACTTAAGACTAAGCACGTCATCAAGAAGAAGGGCAGCCCAGTGTGAAGTGTGTGTTGGCAAGCATTTCTCTGCCGCCGCGGTAGCTCAGTGGTTATCGGGATCGGCTGCTGCCCTTAAAGACGCAGGTTCGACCCTGGCCACGGCGGTCGCATTTCAATGGAAGCGAAATGCTAGAGTTCGTGTGCTGTACAATGTCAGTGTGCGTTGAGAACCCCAGGTGGTCGGAATTATCCCGAGTACTCCAGTGCGGTGTTTCTCATGTCTGAGGCACTTTGGGACGTTAATCCCAGAGACCAAACCAAACACTTTCCGGAGGTGCAGAATCAATCAGGTAAAATCTGATTTTGTTTAAAACATAAACTTTAGCTTTTCATGATGCGAATTTTGCATGGGCTTTAAATCTCAACAGGAAATAACATGTCTATGATGTTCAGCAACATAATTCAGGATATAAATCTCTCACAGAACATCAGGAGCATAAAAATTCGCTTTTTAAAATATCCAGGATAAGGCATCGCCGATGGGCATTTGCTGCCTACAGTTGGTTAAGCAATGTTGATTTTTCCGAACGCTGCAGTCGTATTGTTCTATAATGCTGTATATTTAACAACCATCACATTTATAAATTACTATATATGCACCTCGACGTAACCAAGCAATGGGCGTTGTCCGAGAGGAAACCAGACGACGAGGCACAATGCACGGATAGCTTTTTTTTTGAGCCGAAGCCGTGGATATTTTCTAGCCATATATATTCCTGGAGTATGTGTGCTACCGCAAACGACATATAATTGGCGGCCACTCAGGTGGTCAAAATAATACTGGCTTTCTTCACTCACTTGGGAAAAAAAGGGAAATTTTTCCGCAAAATTTGTCCAGGACACGTCTCTTTGCATGCGAGATAAAATCCTCTTTCCAAAACGAGCGGTCGTTCGTAGTTGAGACAATTTTTAAAAATCTATATTTAAAAGTTTTGCTATACATTAAGAATGTGCGAAGATATTTAGTTTCCTTATTGGATAAACAATTTCGGAGCTCTGCAATAGAAGCCTCTAATAGTCTGTTTCAAGCTTTTCGTACGAAATGTATCTTTAGGCTGGAGTTTTTCTGTGTCGGCGGATTGTCTACAGCTTCAACTATGCCCATCAGGCATGCTTATTTCAATGTTGCCACTCGTTAAGAAAACTAAAGAGATGCATACGTAAACTCTTCTTGCTTAATACCATCTTTAGGCTATATTCTGAAGCACAACATTGTTGCATATCCGTGTTTTGAACTTTTACTGACATGCAAAATTTATCACTACTTATGTCAGTCTGTGTTTCTTCTGTCTACTCGTAGGTTGCTTCTGCCCGAAAAAAATAGGTACTCTCGGCTACATACGACACGAGCGTTGGTTCTACAACAAAGACACCAAAGAATGCGAAATGTTTGGGTGGTCGAATAATGGTGGCAACTGCAACAACTTCCCATCAAAAGAGGAATGCATGGATACGTGTTCACAATACTCAAGATGAAATAAAAGAACACAACTGATTTACTGATTGATAAATTTTACATGCTTGCTCATTGTTCTGCACAACTGATGGCAGAAAGCTCGGCTGTTTGGTGTCTATATGTTTATGTTTTGTCGCCGGCCTCAGTCCCGTCCTGTTTGGAGGTTTTGCTCCTCACGAAGAGAAAGTACTAGGATAAACGACAGGGGCGAAGAGAGAGAACACAAAAAACGGTATGAACAGGGTTCATTCACAGAATACTAGGCACTTATGTAGGGAATAATCATGTGCCCGCAAACTATAATCAACGAAAACCTATACGCGACGGCACCCTCCTACTCACGAGGTTCACTTAGTTGCCAGAAAGATAAACATTTAGTTTTCTCAAGCACGAGTGTATTTCTATCCGTATAAGAAAGGCCTCCAGGATCTCTTTCTTTTTCGTGTGTTAAAAAAATAGGGCACGTTTTTTTTTTGACTGTGTTTGCACCATTTGTAACCTGCCGCCCAGTTTCCAGATACTTATTTTGGCACTAAAGCGGTCTTGTGCAACGTGAGTCGAACGTTGACACATCGGCTAGTTTGGCGGATTTAACATTTTTTGCTTGGTAATGAAACTGTTTTGACCATTGAGGTCCTGCAGGATAAATACGGTTTCCATGTTTTATGGTGCAGGGAACGTTTTGTGCAGGCATCATTAAGAGCTTCGCAGGGAGTTCCGAGTTGGTTCGGTGCAGTAAGCACGGCTGTGGCGTTGCATTCGTTTTTGCCTTTTTAAGGCGGCGCGTCAACAGGTGAAGATAGGGCAGTGCCACGCATCTAGCCCGCGCTTCAGCTTGGCGCTGAGTCGTCTGCGTACGTACGTTCCCCGGTTTTTATCTTCTCGATCAGGGTCTTAGCCACCGATGCCAGCAGTTCGATAGAAAGACCCGCCTTTGTCATGCGAATAGTCTGCGTTTGCGCACATTCAAGGATATTGTGTGAGCAGGTTTTTACTCTCAGGAGCTTGGTCGAACAATGCAGTATGAGGTACTGAATTTCTGCGGACATACCGGGGGTTTTTTCCTCTAGTAATAAAACTCTATGAGAAAGCTTGAGGGGACGCTTCCTGTGCCTTAAGGGCTTGACGCTACAGCTCAATGGGTTAATTCCCGCATATAGGGAATTGGCCGTTCTCAGCATTAATAGATATCTGGGTGTCCTCATACCACTCCTGACCTATTGGTGTAGTGGTTAACTAGTGCTTCACTGCCCTACGATGGCAGGGCCAGCTATCGATGCGGCTTGCGCGACCCAGGCTCCACGTGTCAACCACGTTCTCTCGAACAAACACTAATTTCCCTTCCACGGTGCGCAGTTTGCTGAATTTTCGGAGGGCAGGCTGTGAGGACGCGACACGTTAACGCGACATAGGTTGGCCACTTGCCGCTGCGTTGTTTTCTGTTGATTTTTAGTGAATTATTTTGTGACAGTAAACGACGCCGACGCTGGATCTTCTCCAACACAAGACCCTTAACGCTGTCGCATTAAAAACCCTTTCTTCAAATCTTACCTTATGAGTGCAGCCTTCCGCTTTTCTGCCGGAAATACAACAAAAACTTAGCGCCCGTCTATTTATTTATTATGTGGAAAGTTATGCTTCTGTCTCTTAACGCTAGAAGCGTAACATATGTTCATATGCTTAAAAAAAGGTAATTTGCGAAACCTTGGGACCATGTATGCTGCATTATATCAACGCTTGTAAATGCACACACAACCCCCACCTTGCCCCTTGCGGTGAAAGTTATTTTCTAAAGAGAGCGAATACTTAAAATTTACTTAATTGAAATACAACTATGCTGATATTGAAAGGCAAATTGGTCGTCGAGCAGATCTTTTTGCACCACGGCACCCCAGAAGTTATTACCAATAGGTGAACAGTGTTTACGGCCGAGCCTCCTCAAGCCATTCTGACCTACTGCCACACAAGCAAACGGGGAAGTACTGAGTACCATGCGCTAACAGATTTGGAGATCGTACGATCAAAACCTTCGCTATTTGCACCTATGTATGGGGACGGCTAAAACAAGACCTGGGATTCCATCCACTTTAAGTACTCTTTATGAATAACTGTAGGAGACTACCCAGATAACACTGTTTAGGCTCGACCATGGCAGAACCGCAACCACGACGCCAGCAGCGCCATGCTCCTAAACATCATCGCAAATGGAGATATCGACGTCGCTGCCTATCGTCCACGCGCAGAGGAACCCCATTGACTTCCCTAGCTACGGATCAAGAACCAACCGTGCACCGACGCTGAACGGAATACAAGCTCTTTGAGCGTGTGTGGGTGTGGAATGACATCAGCCGCTATGAACTCAACCAACAGATTTCGAGCCGTAACTTCACCTGTTCAAAGATTATTCATGAAATCAGAGACCTGGACCACGAGGGCACCTTCGATGGAGTGACAACATATCTCTGTTGCCGTCACGCCTACAGGTTGTGCATATTCTGCATCTGATGCCTTGGCAAGAATCCCAGGAGAAGAACTATGTTTGAATTCTCAATGTTTTAACGCAATTGCGTTAAGGTACCCTTCGTGCAAATAATGTGGCGCCGTCAGCATTCTGAGCGCTCCTTTGTAGCTTGCGCCATTGGAGAAATATACAAAGGCCACGCATGGTATGTATTAATCTGGAGACGTGGCAGCACTAGAATTGGTGCGAATTTTGTCGTCACATTGCACCCTCGTTGCGCGCGCCCGCCGGCGACACCGAGCGCTAGCCCAGGGACCTAATTGCGGCTTATCTGGTTCCGACGGTCGTGTCCTTTTGTTGGAGCTCTTTCTGCGCTCTTTCGTCGGCCAGGACCAGAATTGACAACCTTTTGCGCCGCTATTTCGATATCCGTCAATGTAGTTTTTTGCGTATTTTTGCTTGCCTTCCTTCCGTAAGTAAACCATGGGGCCTACATTATACTACGGAAGGTGCGATCAGTGCCATGTTTTGGAAATTTTTTACAGCATTACCTTTGTTCGTTCCTTAATTTAACACCGCCGTCATGGGGCGTCGACGTGCGAAATGTCGACCTCAGCAGCGTGCCAACTCCAGGGCGCCGATAACATCATGCGTGTTAATTTTTTAACGCGAACTCCGGCGGCCACAGCTCACTCCACGAAGTGGAGAAAATTTTCTCCCGTATTTTTGGCAAGTACAACGATCCGCACTGCCTGCACTATGCGCCTGACAATAGTTTTCAAGTAAATGGCAACAATATTAGCAGGTGTTGCAGACGAAAGATCTCTTTTCTATTCTACATTCCATCTTCGAGATTGCATACTTACAAGTATTCTTTGCATTGAAATATTTGGACAAATTAACATAACGTAACTATTAAACCACAGCAGACACAGGGCAGATGCAGGCGACCACAGAGCGCGGCACTTGCAACATAATTTTTTATTGAACAAACATTATGGTTAATATAGAAAATCGCACGCGTGATTCTGCAGCCAGTAGTAATGCGGGTTGAATAAGTAAAAAACAATCCTAATCAGCATAAGGTCTTAGGCAAACCTTTTAAAGACGGGAACCATAAATGGAAGCGTAAATGTGCAAGGGCTCAACAAAAATACACGAATAGTACATGAAAAGAATGCCTTAAGGTGCCAGATTTGAAAGACAAAAACCGCACGTGGAAGTGATGACATGAAAACCAGGATATCAAAGACAAAATGCATATGAAACGGAAAATGAAGTAACCAAAAGGTCATGTAGTAAGAAAACCCAATTCTTTTTGGAGGATGGAAACAGAAGGAGAGCTAACACGCTCATTCACTTTCGAACGTAAGATTGCAACCGCCTCTACAAGCTCTGTTTCAAGTTTTCCCTTCCTCCTTCCTATAGTCTAAGTCTGGCTGAACTGTGGGCTGCAACATCCTTGACTTCCACTATTTTATGAAAAAGCCGATAACGCTGTGAGTAAGGCTTTCAAGCGAGGCAGTATCTCAAAAACCTTCCAAGGTGAAGAACAGTGCACTTGCTCTTTTAGAAGAACTCAACCTGCAGAAGCTGGCAAAACAGGAGTTGGTAAATTATTTGAATGTACTGAACATTTTTTTTATATCTAAGGCGCAAAGGAATTGCTGCCCGTTGAGCGCTATTGTAACATAAAGAGGTAGGTGGAAGACTCAAGTCAGCAAGTTTCTTAAATCCATATAAGCATACGAATACTTGGCAGAAAGTCACAAAGATCGCATGGTCTTTCACTTTGTTTGCCCATTTGAAAAGTGCTTTCGCACTTGAACAATGGAACCTGAGCATCTGACTACGTACGCTTATTAAGACTTTACAAAATATATTGAATTGGTTGTAGCGTTAGGACTTATTATAGAAAGTTGACGTATCATGCATAGTCTACCTGTACACACGAGATAATTTCAGTTCTTCCTAGAGTATACTAATACTACACAGCCTGTTAGTGGCCAAATCCCTCAGATAAAAATAACCATATTCAATTAAATTTAATACGGGCATTTTCTTTAGAGAATCTAAATAAAACGGTATGACCAGAAAGCGCCTGCAGGAGCAGCTCAACAAGGATTCTTACATGTTTACTATTAACTGTGTCTGGAGGGCACAATAAAACGTAGCTGTCATTAGAACTTTAAAACGACAAAGCGTATACAGTTCTAGTTGTGCTGTACAGCATAAAGCCCCGCGTAAGGAAAAGAACCGTCTATATATATTAGGCGGAATTAAAGCGCTTTAACTGAAAACCAAACGAATACCAGCAATATCGAGTAATCTCAGCTGACATAAGCTCTCGAAGACGTTTTAAGATCATATGTACCGTCCACGCCCGAAGCCCCTCAACGTAGCCACCACGGCACCGCAGAAAATCAAGAGAGCTGAGGACAAGTTTTCTGCCTACAACACAACATAGACTAATAACTCTATGCGCGCTGAAAGACCCAGCGCATGATCAAAAAACCTAGCGGCAGAGCCACCCCTCCCCCTACCCACCAGAGACCGCTCATGTATACACGCGGATGCGAGAAACTGTTAGCGCAGACTGAACAGACTTCTGAATAATGCATTCGCATATTTCTTCGACGTAACTGACAATGCAATTATATCACTACAAATCTGCAATTATGTCATGGCCATAAAAATCAAAAACTCCAACAGCACTGATAACTTTGCTTGGATGGACAAGTGTGGTTGTCAGGCTTATTAGCCAGGAGTGCATGTTATTGGGCAAGTCGGTCGTACATCGTAGACTAAAGGTAATGCGCAAAATAATACAAACATGGACGAGAAGGGCACAAGGACGGGCGCAGAATCGTGACTGGGTTTATTCAGAACGACAACGCATACTTATAACTTCCACACCACCATGTCAGTCACTAAGCGCAAGCCAGAAATCTGCATTCTGTCTGATAAAGTCTTATCGAGGTATCACTCGCGCAATCATCTCTTTTGTTCCTAATGAAAAAAGCCTCAGCAAGTTCACGCGCCGTCTGGTCACGGCTACGCCTCAAAATTCTCGTTTTCGGCAGCAAAGGGAGGCATGGGTTATCACGCGTAGCCGAAGGGAATGCGCTACAGTGTATGGGCAGATTAGATCCTTTTCCGGTCTTAATTGAAAGCTGGTGTTCCCTCAGCCGGTCGTTTACACATCGGCCCGTTTGACCGACGTAAGCTTTTCCACGTGTCAGGCGGATCTCGCAAACAACCCCCTTCTAGCAGTTGACGAACTCAGTGGCGTGACGTTTCTTGCAACCTGGCACGCTCCTTTCTCGGGCAACAATCCGAGGGCAGAGTGAGGCCAATTTGCGCGGGGCAGAAAATACCACCGGCACGCCGTAGAGATTAGCTACGTTCTTCAAGTTGTGTGATACTCTGTGTATGTAGGGAACAACCGTCGGCCTGATTTTTTCTCGGATGGGATCTTCCTAGGGTGTTCTCGCTTTCAATCTCCGTATTAGCTTTTCCGCCACAGCGGCGACAACTGGAAAAGGAAACCGAGCCTTCAGCAACCTACCAACCTGATTGTTGAGGCTCCCATGCACCAGATGAACACATGACCTCTCCAAGGCTCCCTTCAGACAGAATGTAGCAACGGCCCGTTTTACCGTCTTGGAATATGCAGATTCGTATGGCAACAGGTCTTTCCGGGCTCGTGGCAAGGACATCGAGCAAGTGTGATGCGGCCTTAAAAACAGGTTGATATCTAAAAACTGCAATCTATTATTGTCAGGTAATTCGTAGGTGAAGGTTAGCCCCTCACGTATCGTTTAAAAACCGATAAAATATCTTGTACGGAGTTCGTGTGTGTCAAACCAGGTTGCTCTTTAAGAAAAACGAGATAGTCGTAAATATATCTAAATACCTTAAAAACAAACTTGTCCAAATAACAAACCAGATCACAATCAATACTATCCAAGAAAATGTCAGCCAACACAGGTGCCACACAAGAGCCAATACAAATACCCTCGCGTTGAACCAGGACCTGGTTCTCAAAGGTTGCCAAGGTTGACTCGAGGTAGAATTCAAGTAGTGATGTAAAGTTGTCCTGGGACAAACCACTGGCGTAGAACACTCCGCGAAGAAAACCCGCAACCAGAGTCCTAGCTGCTGATGGCGTGCACCCAAGTTTCGGAGGAGTTTCGTTGCTCGCCTGGAATGTCTTCAATCTTATCCTCAGTTCTCGCCGGCAATACTTGGCCCCATGGCAAGATCATCTACCGTCAGAGAAGATTCACCGGCCCACCATAGACCGCAGCACCCTAATAGCTGCCAGCAACTTTGAGGTCACAAGCAAAACCAATGAAGAAGCCTGGGAACTCGCAACAGAGGATTTCCCAACCGCTGCGGAAGCAGAGCAGATAATTAACTATAAACGGACAGCTGGGTTTCAAGACAGCCGTCAGAACTGTCACCCGAAAAACGCCTCAGAAATTTCAAGTGACGCCGGACGCACGAAGGGAACTACGGCCCCTTACCAAGCACTGCCTCCAACGCCATCACACAGATCACCGCACTGCACCTTGTCTGCAGGCGCCACCGAACCATCAAGAGTTCCGGCATCAGACACTACCACCAGGAACCCATACTCAGCACCAAACCACCCGACACCCGCTGTGCAGGAGTATACGTCACCGGTTTCCACTCCGACAAGCCCCGAATCGCGGAGGGTTCCCATGTCAACAGCAACAGAACCAACTCTGGGCTCACAACAAACTTCCGTCACCCTGCAGAACTTCGGGCACGAGGTCGCCACGCCGAAACAAAGGTATGACCTCAGACGACGCTGTGGCTCAGCAAAACGGCTGAAGTTAAAGCAAAACTGACAGGCCGAGCATGCTCACGCGCCCATCATTTCTCCTTCTGCTTATGTCACACGCTCTAGGAAGTTTTCAAAATTAAGAAAAGTTATTGACAAGCTAATCAGACACGAGCTCCACATGAAGTCTCATCAAATATATCTTAAATCAGAAACTGTACCGAAGGGACTTTTCGTATCCCTATCCCCATCCATGAGTAACCTTTCAGAATGCCATCGAGAAGCATGGAGCAAAGACTACTTAAGGCTTCTTTAAACCTCCTGAAAAAAACAATTGAGCACTTTGAACATACGTTAGCATCAATAGCACTTGAGGAGAGGCGGCCGCGTCACAACATGTTACTCTCAGCATCCGAGACAAATGAGCTTGAGCTCTTTCAGTGTAGTAAAATTAAGCAAATTTGGACAAATAAACTTAAAAATTTTCTCGTGATGGCATTGTTGTTGAGGGAGGTATGGAGCGCACAATGATATTACAACTAGCAACGCACATATCCCCACCCGACAAGAACAACGATACGGTAAACGAACATAGAACCACAGTAGACCGAACACCTCGAGAGCCACACCTTCCGGAAAATATTATCAACCTATCAAACTCACAACTCACTCCCGATGATAAGTCCCTTTTATCACGCGGCCTAGAATTCTGCCCAAATAATGGGCAGTATAATGAATACCAATTACTCAAAGATCTGGATTTCCCCGAACACTTAGACTACGGGAATATTTTTTCGACAAACCAAGCAAAAATAATGCTTGGTGCCCGAAACATGAGGAACAGTGGACACCCAAAACTGGCAGGGATAAATATCTAAACCTATATATTAAAGCGGTACAAAATGGCATACTTCAGGCCTTCAGGACACGAAAATCTGGCTCACCCAAAATCACAAAAAAGCAACGTAACGCCTTTGACTCACTCGTGAAACGAACCGACATCGTCATTAACCCACGGACAAGGGTGGAGGTACAGTTAGTTTGGACAAAGATGATTTTATTCAGGAGGCCAACCGCCAACTCAACGACTCAAAATTTTATAAGAAACTGTCAACAGACTCCACCTCTAAACAACAGAAGATCATAGCAAAAACTCTCGATAAACTAACCGATGCAGGTGAATTACTGTGCCGAACACTTAAGGCGCTGACGCCAAAAAAATGCCTCCACGGGGCGCCTCTACATGCTTCCGAATATACACAAAGAGAACCATCCGGGGCGACCTATTGTTTCTCTGTGGTTGGCACACTGACAGAACCGATCTCCGATTACATCGATTTTCTCATCAAACATATACCTCCGAAACATCAATCTTACATACGAGATACTATTTCCTGAGAGAATTATCCGATGTCACGTTCCCTCATGGCGCTTTCCTAGTTAACCTGGACGTGGTGTCACTTTACACTAACATCCCACATGACTACGGAATCCAGGCCATGGTCGGAGCCTATAAAGAACACAGAATCTTAGACTCTGCCATTCCAAGTGTCATTGAGACGCTTGCAAATTTGGTCCATAAACTTAACACTTTCGAATTCAATAACTAATATGATCATCAAATGAGTGGTACAGCTATGGGCACAAAAGTGGCACCAAATTATGCCAACATATTTATAAACAAAATTGAATCATACTTCCTTTCCTAATATCCAACCAAACCGAATTTTTACAAACGTTTTATTCATGACATATTCATAATTTGGGCAGAGACAGAGGAAAAACTGATTCAGTTTATCACCTCATTCAGCAACATACATCCAAATATCTTTCACACACACCTACTCAACTAATAGCATTAACTTCCTTGATGTGCTGGTTCGTGTTGAACGGGGTGCATTAATCACTAGCGTTTATAAAAAACCCACACAAAGACAACAGTATCTTCATTTCAACAGTTGCCACCTATGCCACTCCCAAACTTCAATTCCATACTCACAGGCTATTCGATTCAAACGCATATGCTCTCGATCAGAAGATTTTCAAAAAAATGCTAAACACATGGGCGAAGTTCTAAAGAAACAGCGCTACCCGTCTTCTATCATCAACGATGCCATTAAAAGGGCGGAAGGTGCTAATCATAATCAGACACCGCATCGCTCTGATCTAGTCCTGACATTCACAGACAACCTCCCGAATATTACAAAATCTTTAAAAAACACTTCAATAACATAAAACAAAGTGAGCAGCTCTCAAAATTTTTCCAGTGGTCCCCCAGGTAACATACAGAAGGCCAAAAAATTTACAAAACCACCTTGTGCATTCAACGGTTAACAAACCAAGGCCAGTGGGTTGCACACCGTGCGGAAAGAACAGATGCCAAGTTTGCAAACGCATGCAAACCACAGCACTGGCTAAAAGTACCTATTCAGATTTAAAACATGTTTTCCGAGAAGATTTAAACTGCCATTCCAATAATGTTGTTTACATGCTCGAGTGTGGCAAATGTCAAATGCAATACATTGGCCAAACAGACAATTCATTCCGATTAAGATTTAATAACCACCACTCATACACCCAATCTCTTCCTCGCCTCCCACATTCGAGATACCCCAGCGAAAAAGGCGATGAGTTTGATAAACTTTAAGTAAAGATAATGCAGAGTAGCTTTATAAACACTCGGGAGTGCGAACAACGCGAATAATACTTTAATCTCAAATTTAACACAGTGCAAAGTGCATCAACGAAAACCATGGCACCCTATCGTCTCTTTCGATGGCATAAATAAAGAAAATTCCACCCTAATAGACAAAGAACCCACGAAGGCCATATGTCGTCTTCTTTCTTTTTCTTTGTCATTATACATTTTTCTATTTTGAAATTTCACGGTGCATTATTTACTTTTTGCACTCCTGTCAACAAGTCCTTCTATCTGGTCCTCCCATGGGAAGTTCATCTGATTTTAGCGGCTCGCGTGTCACCATGTGGAGCTACTTTGGGCAGTCGCAACCTGTTTCAACTCGTTCGGGCCATCTTTCGGAGTCGCACGGGACCACATATACGCGGCCAGAGGGATACAGACGCCCACAAATGGCGGACACTTCTTTTCTTTCGTTAAACCCCCACCACGTTTTTTCTCTTTGCTTTTTCTTTTTCTTTGCTTTTCTTTTTTTCTCTTTTTTCTTCTTTCTTCTCGCAGTAGCCGCGTGCGCACCCAGCCCGGCCTTCCTCTTTCACCTCGTGTGTGTGTGTGCGTGTGCGTGTGCGTGCGTGTGCGTGTGCGTGTACACACACACACACACACACACACACACACACACACACACACACACACACACACACACACACACACACACACACACACACACACACACACACACACACACACACACACACATATTATATATATATATATATATATATATATATATATATATATATATATATATATATATATATATATATATATATATATATATATATATATATATAATCACGAATTGACTTGTTTTGCTGCAGCTGCTACAACTGCGTTTTAATGCGTGTTAAGTTTCTCGAAATCAACTCCACTAAATTTATTGTCCTTCATTTCCCTTAGCATGCCTCACCCAGGAGTACGAGTAACACATGGGCTTTCGTGTATTTTATTGACTCCATGGATTGTACGTAGGAGTAACTGCTTAATAATAATTATTGGTTTTTGGCGAAAGGAAATGGCGCAGTATCTGTCTCATATATCGTTGGACACCTGAACCGCGCCGTAAGGGAAGGGATAAAGGAGGGAGTGAAAGAAGAAAGGAAGAAGAGGTGCCGTAGTGGAGGGCTCCGGAATAATTTCGACCACCTGGGGATCTTTAACGTGCACTGACATCGCACAGCACACGGGCGCCTTAGCGTTTTTCTTCCATAAAAATGCAGCCGCCGCGGTCGGGTTCGAACCCGCGAACTCTGGATCAGTAGTCGAGCGCCCTCAAAATTCGCTTTCAGTACATTTTCATCGGATGCCATCATTCAGGCACTCATTATTTGTTCTCATGCGAAGTTAAGATTTATTTTTGGGGGCTGTGTATTTGTAATTTTCTTTAATCCCAGGTCTCTGGGACACCGGAGTGCATCTGCCTCTTCTGAGAGGAGCCTTTCATATACCGATCAATTTCTCCTGACCATGAGCTGGTAAACCTCTTGGGCATGGCTGCGAATAATGCAATGTGAATCTTTAAATGGGGAAATTAAGCTCATTTTACTCAAGTGAAAAATCATGTCACATGCATGCATTCTGAACGCTTACTGCTCACATTTAATGAGATCAATGTTTATATCAGAGCTGTAGTAAAACGTACGAATCTGCAAACACTGGCTCAAGACTCCACATCTTTAAACGCCTCGCTATATCTTCAATAACATGACGTTCAGTATACTGTTATGTGTGCAAGTGAGGCACAGGTGTTTCGCTAAGAAAACTTTCTATTAAGCGAACTTGTGTTCAAACAAAAGCAACTTGGCGGCGGCAGAGCAGGCGAGCGCCGTCAGCGGTACAGGAACGGTATAGAGGGGCAGCTTTAGGCCGACCACATTTTGGGCCTGCCTTATCGCTGTTCCTCGAGTCATCGGCCAGCAGGCCGAAGTGTGGCGCTAACAAACCTTGGAAGTAAGAGCTCAGCCGTCACGCGAACTGAAGATAAATGCAAAGTCTGTTGCAGGCCAGATCGGTAAAAGGTATACCACAGAGTTCGTGGCATTAGTCCTCCATGCAATAAGCATCGAACCGATGCTTATCTTAGGATAACAGGCGCACAGAACACAAAAATGAACTAAGCCAGTCGATTATCGGGAGTAATAGGGTTTTAGGTTTACCACGTGCACGACCTCCGGGCTCGTACGTCGTCGAAGCCGTTGTAAGAGTCTCTCGGGCAAAATTTTATAGTTCAGCTCTCCTACGCGACGAACAATTTTGTAGGGGCGGAAATAACGTCGCAGAAACTTCTCGCTGAGACACCGTCTTTGCATGGGTCTCCAATCCAAACCCAGTCTCTAAACCCAGACTTGGTCTCCGGTCCGGTACTCAGTATCGTGCCTTCAGAGGTTATAGACCGTTTACGGCACGCGGTACTTCTATTTGAGACCAGATGGCGCCAGAGGCGTGCTAGGAGCACGGCGTCATTACGGGCCTCGTAAGTCGCCAGCGTGTACGCCTCGACGCAGCAGTGGGAATATCGCGAGTGGCTGCAGAATGTGTTCTTTCTGGGAAGATGTGGAAATGCAGAGGAAATACGTGCTGTGTTGTGGATGGCAAGAATTCCAACAGGGAGTTAAAGTTGCGAGATGCGATTATTTGCAATCATCACGGAACCGAACGGTACAAGGACGAACTGCCCCTGTCACGCCCATTTGGCATGCACCCTTTCTGAACGGGCGAACACAACAAACACGTTCGCCAGCGCTAGATAGCCAATGTAGAAAGAAAGGCTACGATCTTGGAAAATCAACGAGGGTAAGTGCACAAGATTGCCGCAAGAACAAGCTGTTGCTTTCAGTTGCTTTCGTGCTTTCAGTGCTTTCAGTTGCTGCGCAGTTGCGTCCGCGTGTGTAGCGAGACTCGATTGCTTGTAAGTTAAGGTGCGCGGCCATTAGTAATAGGAGCGCCCAAGGACGAATAAAGTACAGAGAAGAAGGACGACTTACGCTCCTACATACCGCTACGGCAAATTATGCAGCGCACAGCCGCGCGAGCGGACAACGCTTACCGTCAATCCGTGTATTACATGAAGTCTTGGTGCTAGTGTTGAGCTTCGCTCCAATAAGCGCGGTTTTCGTTCACTATATTCAGAATAAAGCATCTGCGTTACGGCTCGTGTTCTAGGTGGTTGTCACTTCATCACGGTTTATGCGGGACAGTCACTAAAAGTAACTCCGCAGGGCAGCGCTCAGAGTGAAGCTGATTACTTACCACTAGCGAGACCTCAATCACTTTCACTTATGCATTTCGAGTGTAGAGCGCACCACCATTTTATATGTGAGGCCGACATAATTGTGAACTTCGTGAAGTATTAACGCGTTTCCATGCGCGCCTTCTAAAATAATATTGCGGAATCCTTCGAAACAACTGCACGACAGCTCGTGAACACTGCTTTATGCATGGTACTGCTACCATAATAGTTAACATTTGTGTGTCTATTTTTGTCGCCTTTCTGTATTTAACAAACCAGTAGAAAATATTTTAGGTTTCCTAAGCACCGCTAATTAACAGGTTTTAAACAAATCCGTACATTAGGCAGTGTGAGCGTTTAAGAGCGGTGTCTACGTGCATGTGCATAACACGACAACGACCTGCGCTGCCGCAGGAGCATTAAACCCTGCCGTTTTACACAACAACAATAAAGACAATCAGCAAAGCCTTCAGTGAATGAAAAAACAAGCATTCAGGCGATCCTTTCCTTGGCTCGAAGAGGGGGAGCTGAGGGGCTCTCCATGACGTGAATAATTGGTTTTGGAGGAAAGGAAATGGCGCAGTATCTGTCTCATATATCGCTGGACACCTGAACCGCACCGTTAGAGAAGGGATAAAGGAGGGAGTGAAAGAAGAAAGGGAGAAGGAGGTGCCGTAGTGGAGGGCTCCGGAATAATTTCGACCACCTGGGGATCTTTAACGTGCACTGACATCGCACAGCACACGGGCGCCTTACCGTTTTTCCTCCATAAAAACGCAGCCGCCGCGGTCGGGTTCGAACCCGGAAACTCCGGATCAGTAACGATGTGAAGCCCGATCACGTTTTCACCCCTCAAGTGATCAAATTATGGCTCTCACATGTCCTTCGAAGCTTTGGCCAAGCCATAGTGTCGTCTGCCCATTTCTCAACAACCGCATCACCCGAAACGCTGTCTGTTGGAACCGAGCCATCAGGCGCAGCAGCAGTCGTAAGAGGCGCGCGCCGAGCACTCAGGGGGCGTGTAATGGCGGCGTGCTCACGTGATCATAGATGGCAGCCCCATGATTACGCGCTGTAAAGCCTGTATAATTACCAGTGCCGGAGCGCTGTTGATAATCAATGTAGAGCCGTGCAAGCTAACGGGCTTCTTCCGCGTGGAAAAATGTGGCGGCGCGTCATTTAAGCCATCTTCGGTGTGTGGCAGCATGGCATCGAGCATCGTGGTTGCGTCACGTCCGTACAGCAAACAGAATGGTGCCATCCGCGTTGTCTCTTGCACTGCTGTGTTGTGCACGAGCGTCAAGTAGGGAAGCTCGTCCTTACATGTTTTGTGTTCGACGTCCACGCACATGGAGAGCATGTCCACCAAAGTCTTGTTTGGGGGTTCCGTGAGGCCGGTAGTTTGTAAGAGTAAGCGGTCGTCTTCTGGTGATTTGTGTAACTGTAGCGGAAGATGCTCTGCTTGGGATCAGCTGTGAAAGCTTTTCCTCTGTAAGTGACATTTTCTTGTGCGCCGTGCCATAGAACGATGTGGTGAAGCAAGATCTTGGCAACTTCCAGTGCGCTGCCACTAGGCAGGGCTGCAGTCCTGGCGTAGTGAGTGAAGTAGTCAGTTGCGCCAGTAATCCATCTTTTATGTGATGCGCTTAAAAAAAGGACCAATGAGGTGCATTCCAACTTGTTGGAAAGGCCTTGATGGTGTATGAACTGGCTTTAGAAGGCTGGATGGTCTTTTGGAGGCTACTGTTCGACTTTGACAGTCTCGGTAGTATTAGGAATGGCCGCCAGCTGGTATTAAGATTGCCGCCAGCATGTCTCGAGGATTGCCACCAAAACAGAATCTCTCGCCAGATGTCTGTAGGGTGCATTTACCGCGCTCGCCCGGTTGGTGCTGCGCGGGACAAGCGGGGAGCAGGGTTCTGCGAAAATCCCTTTAAGGAGTCGCTGCCACGGGCCGCGAAGTGGTTCCGGCTGTCTTCCGATTTTCCCCGAGTTCTCCACCGACCCGACTACCCCTTTCCTCACGGGTACAGCACCAGCGTGGGAACGGATCGCCACAGTGGCTTGTCTGCAGGCTTCGCCGGCCATCGCTAATGGCAGAACCACTGGGGATTATCTCCCGACGGGGCTGCGCCTCGGTTTCTTCGAAGTTCACTGACCGGCGGAGAGCGGCCGACCACCTGACGTCGCCTGCCAGCCTGACGGGGTCCTGGCCGCACACTCCTCTCCCTCGGGCTCAAATTATGCCAGGGGCGTGTCCATGTGTGCGGAGGTGTCTGTGTGTGACAGTGAAAGTTTTGCCCACACCCACTACTGCAATGGCATCCCCTACCTGGGGAATCTAGGGAAGACGCAGTGTATAAAACTGGACTGAAGATGCAGTTGCAGGAGCTCACTTTGAACTCAAAAGCTTGTAAATATGTAAAATAAACCAAGTCTTCTTCCTCCACTAACGAATCCTTCAGTCAGCGGCACTCCTGTCCTGCTTGATATATATATAGCTTGATATATAGCTTGATTCCACACCTTTTCAAAAAGGTGGTTGTTAAGGCGCTGGTGAACACGGTTCCCTGATCCGCGTAAATCTCCGCGGGAAAACCGATTCGTGCAAAGCTGCTGAGCAAAGCGTCCACTATCTGTGAAGAGCTTAGTTCTTTGAGGGGGACTACTTCGGGAAATTTTGTTGCTGGACACAGCATGGTAAAGAGATACTTGTATCCCGATTTAGACTACGGTAGGAGTCCTACCGTGTCTATCACTAACCGCCGAAAAGGCTCGATGATCAGTGGGACCAATTTCAGGGAGCCTTCCATTTCCCTCCTGGTTTCCCGACTCGTTGACATGCGTCACACGACTTCACGTACCGCTCCACGTCTTTGAAGCACCCTGGCCAGTGGTACTCCATTAAAAGTCGCTCTTTCATTTTCTTGATCCCCAAGTGTCCCGACCAGCTGTTTCCATGACACAAGCTCAGAAGGACTGCCCGGTATTTTTCCGGAATTACTAGCTGATCAAACGTCTGGCTTTTGCGATCTCTGTAGTGCCTGTACAGCAGTCCTCCCTTTTCGAGTATTGTGATGTTACGCCTCGCTATGCCCTCTACCGCGGTAGCATGCAGGCGCCTCAAACTAGGGTCGTTCTTTTGTTCTGCTTTCAGCATCTCTGTCTATTTCCAAAAGCCGCTCAAAACTGCGCGAAGTCGGGGCCAATATTGATGCTCCGGCGGGCTCTATTTCCTGCGGTTCGCTTGGCGCCGCAGCTGCGTCGATCTCGCCTGATCTAGCGACAACCTCGGCCCCTTGTTCAGCCACTAAGTTTGGCTCTATGATTTCAGGTTCTGCTCCGATTTTTGCGTCTCCCTGTCCCAGGTCCTGTGTTAACTGAGCGGCGAGCTAGCGGGTTTTAGAGCGCGTTAGTGCCTGCACTTTTCCTTCTCCAAAGATCTGCCCTCGCTCAGGCAACAGCCGGAAACTGACGCTAAGGGAGGAAGCTTACAGCGCCTCAGAAAAAGAATGCGCATGCTTAGTCTGGGCAGCACAAAAACTGTCATGCTACCTATACGGATGAAAATTCGTTTTTGAGACGGATCACTGCCCACTCACGTGGCTGAGGCAGATGTCTCAAAAGAACGGACGCTTGCTGCGGTGGAGCCTCATCCTTCAGGAGTACAACTTCTCTGTGAGGTATAAGAATAGGGAAAATGAATGGCAATGCCGATGGTTTAAGCAGGCTTATTCTGAAGTGCTTAAGGTGAGAAGGGTCCTCCAGCTTTTATGTGTGTGTGTGTGTGTGTGTGTGTGTGTGTGTGTGTGTGTGTGTGTGTGTGTGTGTGTGTGTGTGTGTGTGTGTGTGTGTGTGTGTGTGTGTGTGTGTGTGTGTGTGTGTGTGTGTGTGTGTGTGTGTGTGTGTGTGTGTGTGTGTGTGTGTGTGTGTGTGAGTGTGTGTGTGTGTGTGTGTGTGTGTGTGTGTGTGTGTGTGTGTGTGTGTGTGTGTGTGTGTGTGTGTGTGTGTGTGTGTGTGTGTGTGTGTGTGTGTGTGTGTGTGTGTGTGTGTGTGTGTGTGTGTGTGTGTGTGTGTTACTAGCGGACCTATGTATGTTTTTTTTTTCAAGTTTAGTTATCTACTTCGATCCATTTCATGCACGGCTCTGACTTTGCTGTGGCCCAAATATCCATGATACGTTGACTTAGATGGCGGAACCACTCGGAGTCGGACTTTGCTATGTTATTACCTTATCGGTTGGGATAAGCCTGGTGGATCAGGGGCACAGACTGGGTGCTTTCGCGTCGTGTGGCGCCTTGTTGCTGGGGCCGAACCGGCCGCTGTTTGCCATTGTGGGAGGTTTGGGGGTTGTTTTGGTGCTCGCAGAAGATAACCGGTCATCCCATTCCCAAGACCAGCCCATCTCTCATCGGCAAGGGATTGCTACCACTGGCCGAACGAGATTTTACTGGCCGCGGAGGAGTTATTAGGAATGGCCGCCAGCTGGTATTAGGATTGGCGCCGGCATGTCTTGAGGATTGCCACCAAGACAGAATCTCTCGCCAGGTGTCTGCAGGGTGCATTCACCGCGCTCGCCCGGTCGTTGCTGCGTGGGACAAGCGGGGAGCAGGGTTCTGCGAAAATCCCTTTGAGGAGTCGCTGCCACGGGCCGCGAAGTGGTTCCGGCTGTCTTCCGATTTTCCCCGACGTCTCCACAGACCCAACTACCCCTGGCCTCACGGGCACAGCACCAGCGTGGGAACGGATCGCCACAGTGGCTTGTCTGCAGGCTTCGCCGGCTATCGCTAATGACAGAACCACTGGGGATTATCTCCCGACGGGGCTGCGCCATGGTTTCTTCGAAGTTCACCGACCGGCGGAGAGCGGGCCGACCACCTGACGTCTCCTGCCAGCCCGACGGGGTCCTGGCCGCATACCCCTTTCCCTCAAGCTCAACTGATGCCAGGGGCGTGTCCATGTGTGCGGAGGTGTCTGTGTGTGACAGTGAAAGTTTTGCCCACACCCACTACTGCAATGGCATCCCCTACCTGGGGAATCTAGGGAAGACGCAGTGTATAAAACTGGACTGAAGATGCAGTTGCAGGAGCTCACTTTGAACTCGAAAGCTTGTAAATATGTAAAATAAACCAAGTCTTCTTCCTCCACTAACGAATCCTTCAGTCAGCGGCACTCCTGTCCTGGACGGAGCGGGCGTCATCTTGACCGAGGTTGTGTCGAGAAGCGACCCCGATCCCCACCTACAACAGCAGGTTTTGTTGTAATGCCCAAAGTCAGAATCGAGTTGTGGCCAGAAGGAAGGAAAACATTTAATGAGCTCTAGAGAGGAGGTGAGGAATTTGGCGGAGTCGGATGGTGTCTTCCATCTTCTTAGCAATGGTCGTCTGCCCCTTGTCCAGGGCTCCGCTGGATGCCGCTGCCAGCAGTGCTCGCCGGATTAGCCCAAGTTGGACGTCCTGACGGTCGCTAGAGAGGATTCCTTCCCAAAGCTCCGCCAATCGGGTCTGGTATTTTTGGTGCCACCTCTATTTTCTGGCAAGCCCACGTTATGTGATAGAGCGAGGGTGTTTCATGGCACCATGGGCGTTTGTCTGTGTATTGTGTGGGTTGTATTTTGTTGAGTGTATTTTATTCGGATATGAGCCCGTCTGTGGCAGCCTCCAGGCGACGGTGTCTTTCCTGCAGAGAGATTTATGTGGTGGGGGGTTCCGTTTCCTGCAGCCCTTGTAGTGGTTTAAGATTGCCGAGTAATCTCCAGGGACAGGTTCGGCTTCCTGGAGGTCGCTTGTGAGGGGAGCTCGATAAAAAGTATACCCTCGAGCTACCCTGTCGACCACTTGTTTTCCTTCCACTCCCGCGTCTCCCGGCGTCCACACTATCGTATGTTTTATTGGTTCTTCTTCTGTGCTTTGTTTGGGTCGGTCCCCAGAGCGGAGTATGTGGAGCGCTCTGTGATCTATTCTGCCTAACATGAACTTTCGGCATGCCGTCTGAGAGTCGGTTAGTATTGTTAAGGATCGCTTAGGCCGGTAGCCCTCCGCTGCCGCTGGAGCGACGGCCACTTCTTCAGCCTCGACTACCGTGCAGTCCCGTACCGACGCGCTGATGATTTCCCGCATGTCCGAGTTTATCACAGCCGCTACCGCGTTGGGGTTGTTTTGTCCCGTCCTTCTGGAGTATGTGGCTGCGTCCACATACACCATTGTTGCTTGGGGGGCTAGTGATACTTGGATGTGCTCGGTTCTCGCCTTTCTGCGTTCTACGTGTAGGTTGGGATCCATGTTCCTGGCGATGGGGTCACTCTAATTGTGCCCCTGTTACGTTTCGCCTACGACCCGCGGTATAGCCGGCGCGGATGCAACGGACGCCGGGGCTTCGTTCAAAGTGGCGGTTATTTTGGCCCGTTCAGCGCTGCCGCAACGCCTCCCGCCAAGCGCGTCCAGGCAGGTTTCAATGCCACGTGTCTTCGTGTGTGCGTGTGTGTGTGTGCATGTTGGTGCCCACGCTTGTCAAAGCGCGGCAGCCGGAGAGAGGAGCTCTCCACCTGGGAGGCGAGGAGGTCTGACCGGCGCCGGCCCGGCGGACGAGTCACGTCACGTCTCAACATGTCCGTGCGTCGCCGTCTCGTGCGCCTCATCCCGAGCCGTTCCTTCTTGCCCTCGACTCCGAGGGTATAAAGGCAGCTGCCCCGGACGCCAAAGGGAGGCTTCGGTTTCTTCCGTCGAGTAACGTGGTCGCCCTGACCGGCTGCTCTTTTGCGATGCTAGAATAAACAAGTTGCTCTGTTGGCAGTCGCCTCATCCTTTGCCAGGACCTTCGGATGTTTCCAGCTGTGCCCCAGGCCGCCAGGCCAACGCTACCCTTGGGGCTTGCGCCCCATTTGCAACAACTGGTTGCGAGCGGTGAGATCGCGTCAACGGAGGCCAGCAGCGAAGATATGCGATCGACTGTATGCTGAGCAGCACAACGACCATCCGGGAGCAGTGCAACGAGCCCTGTGTGATGACTGGTTGCCTTCAGCGGAACGACTGCGCTGAATTCTTGGCTGCGAGGTTTGGTGAGTGTGGGACTTTCTTCTTCTGAGTTTTGCCAGGCTTTTGTTAGTGTCAGAAACAGAGCTGGTAATTTTGGTTGTCGTTGCTGCCGGGTTAGTTTGCGGCAAGACAATAGTAGGCAGTAGAGAAAGCAGCATTCGGAGCAGTCATGGATTTGAAGTCGTTGCGCAAACCGAAATTGCTGGAGCTTGCAAGAGAGTCGGGTCTGGATGTCTCAGACAAACTCAGAAAACCAGAACTGCTAAGGGCTATTCTTGAGTTGGAGGCTGAGGATGACGAGCTGTCGGAATGCCTTGAGACCATTGAGGAGAGAGCAAAAAGACAGGAGCGCGAACGTAAAGAGCAAAAAGAGAAAGACGAGCGCGAACGTGAAGAGCTATAATGTACTAGAATACTCTCTAGTGGCGCGAGCGGCGAGGCGCAGGCGAGCCGTTTTCTAACAGACGCCATGAGATGGCGCCACCGCAACTTTTCATAGGCACAGGAATTCGCGTAGTTTTGAAAAGGTCGTCTGTCATCTTGCGTTTTTCATCTCATTTACTAATAAGAATCGCTCATTTATTACTTCTTGCTGTTCTCCGCCTGTCAGTTACAGTGACTAGGCTTGTTAATTATTGAAACGCGTCCGAAAACCACGTACCTAAGCAAGGATACAACATTCCTACTGTCGCGTCGTCTGCTAAACTCCGACTTGCAGAGTGATTTTTTGGCGCAAAACACCATCGCAGAATGACAAGCGATCAGCATGACATACAGAGCAAATTATTTGCGCGACCATTGCTGTGGTTTGAAGATCAAGACCCGAAAGCAATGCCATTTAGTGTGTGTAGTCACAGCCATTTATTGTCCACACACTTTCAGAAGTAAACCGTTTAAGCTAAATTTTATGCGGCATTTTGAGCTCATATATGGCTCAGAGAAGTCAATGGTCTTGTAAATATGATCGATTTACCGCTATGATGTGAGTTTTGGTGTTGTTTTTGATGTAGTAAAAATTATAAAATTGATGTCACAGCTATGTACACATGAACACCATATGAAGCTTTTATTTACAACTGACTTCAGTGCAGAAATGATCAGAAAAAAATCTTGTTTGCAAAAATCCACAACTTCCCTGCCATTGCCTTGTTCAGCACCTACTCAATTTAAGGTGCTTTGACGCCTGCCGCTTGCTGTCGCTGGCTCGATTAATGCTCTTCGTGAAAAAATGCAGACGAGTAGTTAGGTAAAATGCAGTTATTTCTGCAGCTATGGTATGAGCGTGCTCAGGGCATCCAAGCTCAGTTTGCTGCTCTTGCTTAGCAAGGTCCAAAACATCAAGCACACTTTCAGAGTGCAGCTCTGAAAGGCTAAAGCAGGTTGTGAATGACTCTTCGAGGTCAGCCACAAATTTAAACAACTTGCTTGAAGGGTAAAGTAACCCACCATTGTCCTTTAAACGGACAAGCTCGGCCATGTTTAAATTGTCCGCTGCCTCCTTGGTGAGCAAAAGAAGGTTAAGACACCTTTCACAACCCGTTTTTAGAACGCATTTTCGCGCGACGTAACCAGCAATGTAAAAGGTTAGCCTGCAGTCGCTTGATGCCACAACAATGGAAGAATGGTCAGGCACAGCTTTTGTGAGCAGGGCGTCGGCTGCATCCAAGTTTCCGGCATCGAGAAATCTGTCAATGAGTTTCTCCCTCCCAGTGCAAGTGTCCTGCTCACCAGCATCTGCATTCAAGAGTGAACTTAAAACAGCAGGCTCGCAGTTTCCTCTTGACACAGAGTGTGCAAGATTGCTGAAGCTGAGACAGTTCACTGTAGCAATGAACTGCTGAGGTGTAGGATGAGTATTGCATCCCGATGACTGTCTGACGATGCCAAAAAGATGTTCCACGGGGTCTTGGCTCACCCTGCTTGTCATTACATACTTGAAACCAATGTGTTGAGTCAAGTACTTCAACAGCGACAAGGTACTGCATAGAGTTACACGCAGTCCAGTTACTGTGGACTGGCTTAGAAAGCCCCGCTGCCCATTTGTGTGGCGTTCCCACTCTGACAGAAACGACAGAAAAGAATTCAACTTGTCGGCCGATGCAGAGTTGGGACGCAGTGCTTCAGCTGGAAAGCGTGACGTCATGACTTGTATAACACCATGAATGATCCTGCAAGAGCAATGTTAATGTTCAATTTCAATCACACTTAGCTATTTAACTTATTTACGACACATAAATAATAAAGCGTTCAGTTAGTCATGTGGTCGTGCACCAGTTCACTATAGCACACTGTATTAAGTGAGACTTGTTGTCAGGCAGGCTAGTCCCAGTTTGATCTAGGCTGTGGTTGAAGGTTAGGTTGACAAAATAAGGCATTTTCTTTGTACCTGGAGTAGTGGAGTTATCATTCTATGATATGCAATACTTACTCAAAAAAGTGCACTGTCGCTGTTATGCTGCCGCACAGAGGCTCTAACTTGGCTTTTTGCAGCTGAAGCCCATGAATTACTTTTTCACTGAAGAGCTGGAACGCCAAGGAGACTCTCATTTTCTCGAAATTGTTAGGGTTCGTATGGCTGGATGTGATGCCATGCATGGCCTGCAGGGTAACATTGCTTCCGTCCAGCTCCACAGCTTTTCGAATAGTTCGCATTGTCACCTGCAAGTAAGGCAAATCAGTAATTATTTACTGCCAGTTAGAATGACTGGAACAAAAATTACAGAAAACAGTTAAGCATGCCGCTTTGGCAAATACTTACTTGGCCCTTTGGTGTTTGGAAATCCAAGCACAACAGCCGGTTTCGAAGGCACTTTATGAGGTGAGGGAAGTCTGACATGAAGAAAAGTTGACGGTGCTCGTCTACAGGATGTGGTGCACTGCATTTAATGTGGTCCAAAGACGCCTTGATGCCCATTAATGTCCACATCCGTCGGTTCCAACTTGCTCCGTCTGATGTTACGAAGTCAACCTTCAGCCCTGCTTTTTCTGCCAAAATTATGGCTTCAATCATGATCTTCGTTAAGGTACTGCCGCAAATGTTCCCTCTTGTTGCAAATGCTGCAAGAATTTGGGTCCATTTTCCAACAAACGGTACGAAAACCAGAACCATTCCGTGATCGCATGGTGTGTGTTTGTCCTCAGTCGATGTAAACTTGCCGAGATCCACGAAACCATCTATGTGGCCAGCCGTTGTCACAGAAAGATGCTGAGAGAGCTTCATCTCATCGACAATAATTCCACCGTGGCGTGCATATTCATCCATTGTGGCCGTCTTTTCACTGATGACTTTGAAGATCTTTGGGCAGAAACCAAACCCTGTTCTGTAGGATTTCAAATATTTGCGTAGAGTTGTTTTACTCGGGAGTGACAGTATCTTTTCCTTCCTCAGGTGCTCATAAAGCCTGGCACTCTTCATTTTCATTATGAGGCACTCCAGGACCCATTCGTTAGAATACTGCATGCCTTTTGTGCTTTTTCTTGAAGCAGATTTAAACATGTGAAGTGTTGCTTCACGCTGTTTTGGAGGGAGACTTTCTATTCTAGAGGCAAATTCTTTCTCATTGATGTCTTTGTTTTTAGCTGCCATTGCTTTCAGTTGGCCCTTTAATGCAGTGGCGCTGGTCTTCAAACGTTTTGTCTTCTGCCTTTGAAGTTTTAGACGCTGAGCAAGAGCTCCTTTCTTGGACACACGGGCTTTTAAGCTCGACTTTCGGGTCAGCAATAACTTTCGATGCGACTTGCACTCTGGGCAGATAAGTCCTGTCGATGAAAAAAAAAACGCAACTGTTTAAATGCTGGAATAAAGAATACATACATACGAGACTAGTACATGAAAGTCTCTTAAAATTACTTACCAACGGACGGGACGTTTCCGGAGCACTTTATGCTGAAGACGCAGAGTCCGTTGCTGCATGTTGCTGCCTGAAGTTTCACCGTCAAGTTCGGTAACACCTGCCTATATTCATCATCCGTCATTGCTCCCTTGCAAACACAAGTTGCTTCGGCATCCTGCAGTACAGCTGCAGCGTCGCCAACAGAGGCAACTGTTTTTTCTGTGCACATCACTCCTTGGTAATAAATGTCAGCACAAACTTTGCCTCCGACAGGCTTGAAAACCACAGCTCGCTCATGCGTAATCACAAGCCTTGCTTGCATTTTCAAAGAAGACGTCGCAAAAATTAACCCGAAACGTTCGTCCTCGAAGCGGCACCAGCTCGTCGAAGGAGCGAGTCCACGGAGCGCCTGAAACGAGAAAGGCGAGGATTCTGTAGCAGCCAGCTCTCCCGGCTCTTGATGTTCGTTGTCAGCGCTGTTCACGTCCTGACACGGCTTCTTGCTTCGTGGTGGAATTGTTTGACAAGCAGATCTTTTCCTTTCAGTCCTCTGTTTAGGGGTTTTAACAGAGAGGTAGGCTGGACACCCAGGCAGCAGCGTCGGAATGGCACCGGGAGCTAACGACGGCTTGCCTCTGGGTATACGCACTTCAACGCCGTCGATTACGTGAACGTAGTCGCGCAATATGAGGTGGGCTTCAAAATGGTGCTCACACACTGCTGATAGTTCCGTGAGGCTCTTGTCGTCCCTTCGCATGTTCCGCTCCCACTTCCCTCGCAACTCGTCGTCTCTTGGTGCGGCAAACAACGATGCTTTAGGCGCGCCCGGGTAGCCGGTGCGGCAGCCTGGCGCAAAACAGTGGGAATCAATCAATCAATCAATCACTTTATTTCAGCTTCTTTTACAAAACTGAGGGTGGCAAGAAAAAAGCAGTCATTACGACCGCTTGACAAGCCTCGCCACCCCTACAAAGAGGCAGTTTGGTAGCGACTGTGATGGTTACATACACTTGTAACAACGCAAAGGTACATGGAAAGACAAGGCGTGTAAAATACATGCTCAAAAGGAAATATTTTTTTTTGAATACGTGCATAAAAAGAAACTTTTTTTTTCAAATACATGCATGAAAAGAAACTTTTTTTTTATTAGCATGGACAAGTAGTATTTCCGCACAACAGAATAAAGGTTTTACACAAGATTTACAGTTCAATGCAATAGAGTTCTATACATGGGTACACATACTGTGGCACCTAGCTTGAAAACACATTTCGAATAGCCGAGACAGACATGCTGTGTAACGTGTCGTAAAATGGCGTGTTCAAGTATTTCGGAAGAATGTATTTTAGTGTGGAAAAGCCATAGTTTGTTCTGCATCGTGGTAATGAATAAATCATACGCTGTCGTGTCACATACGGTGTCCGATGTGGTGTAAGTGTCACAATGCCGGAAGAAAATGCGTCGTCTTCGGCTATTATTTTTTTATAGAATGATGAAAACCTGTAATCGAACATTCTTATTACGGGTATCATTCTATATTGCTGGCAGATAGGACGTGTCGGAGCATCATACGGTACATTAGCAATTACGCGAAGTATTCTTTTTTGCAGTACTAGAAGCTTCTGGATGTTAGATGCTGTGGTTTGTCCCCATACAAGGAAGCAATACGATACATAAGAATAAAAGAACGCATAGTACAGATTAAGCTTGGTTTGGCGGGTAGAATATGTTTATTCCGCGAAATTATCCCAATATATCTGGAAAGGGATAGGCACACTTTGCTTACGTGGGCGTCCCACGACATAGTAGCAGTAAATACCACTCCGAGTAATGTGAAGGTTTCCACGTACTCAATGGGGGCGTTGTCGAAATAGAGTGGTGGCACACTGCCTATATGCTGCCCCTTCGGATGGAACAATAAAGCTTTAGTTTTTAGTTTGTTTATTTTTAATGAGTTCAAAGATGACCACTCAGATAATAATGACAAAACTGTATTTGCGCTGCTAGTTAGTTCTTTAATGTCAGGTGAGGACAAAAATAGACTGGTGTCGTCAGCATATATGATGTAATTAACTAAATTACTGATGTTGCATACGTCATTAATATATATGTTGAATAGGAGTGGCCCCAGAAGGCTGCCCTGGGGCACGCCGTTTGTGATTGCTAACAAGTCCGAAGAGCAGTGATTTAAAGCGGCATACTGGCGACGAGCACTGAAATACGATTGAATGACACAGAGGGCGTGGCCACGTATACCGTAGTGGTCGAGTTTTTTAAACAGAGTTTCGTGATTCAGTGTATCGAATGCTTTGCTAAAGTGTACAAAGACGCCTAAGGTGAGGTGTTGAGCTTCGAAGTTATTTAATTTGTATTCTTTTTGATCAAGCAGAGCATGCTCAGTTGATCTATGCTTGGTGAATCCATACTGACAGTTGGCTATTACACAGTGCTTCTGTAGGAAATTGTAGTATCGTCGATGCATTATTCGCTCTAGCCCCTTGGAGAAAAAAGGTAGTACAGATATTGGCCTGTAATTTCCTAGAACGTTTTTATCACCTTTTTTATAAATAACCACAACTTTGGCCACCTGCATGGCAGCGGGAAAACGTCCTGTGCGAAGCGCGGTATTGTAAATATGTGTGAGGCATGGCACGATCAAAGGTAGTACGTATTTTACAGGTAAACTTTGAATATTACTTGGGTCAAGACTTGTCGTGTTCTTTAAACTTTTGCATACTGAGTAAACCTCAGCTTCGTCGGTTGGTTCAAGAAACATTGATTCGTTTAGCCTGTCGCCCAAAAATCGAGACATACCTGGATTGTACTGATTGCTTCCAACTTCACTGAAATATTGGTTGAAGGCATTTGCAAGGGACGGCCCAGCTATTTCCTTGCCATGCATAACTAGGCTCGCGAGGTCCTGATGTTGGTTATTTCGATTTAGCAGAACATTTAGGCGTCTCCACTTTTCTTTCGGGCGGTCGGAGAGATGCGCATTAAACAAATTATTATAGTAGGCAGTCCTGGATGATTTAATTTCGCTATTTAAGCGGTTCCTTAGCGACTTATAAGTGGCTAACACTGCGGGGGCTCTACTTTTTATGAAAGTCGCGAAGAGCTTATGTTTCTTTTTTACCAGTCGTACCAGGCGAGCAGTCATCCATGGCTTTCGTGCTTTTTTTGAAGGTTTTATCTCAACGATAGGGAAACACTCATCATAAATTGGGAGAAAGAGCCGAAGGAGCTCACTGTATGATTCATCGGGTGTTGTGTGCTGGAAAACAGGATTCCAGTTCACAAGTGAAATACTGTTCCTGAAATGGTCAAGGCGGTTTTGGGAAAGTAGCTGTCGACGGACTTTCAAGGCTGTCTTGGCGAAAGGTTCTTTTTGAAGACGGACGAAGATAGGAAGATGGTCGCTAATGTCTATCGCAATACGACCGACAAATGACGCATCCTCGCGATTGGTGATTAGTAAATCCAAAGAAGAAGAAGAATGTGAGGTAACACGTGTAGGTCCGCGGATTTTATTTTGGAAGCCAGCTGTTTGTATGGTGACTAACATGCGCTCTTGCACTGAACTGCTTGTGCTCATATCTATGTTGAAATCGCCCCCGATGCACGCCAAGAAGTTTTCAGAAAGAAAAGATAACTCGTGTTCGAAGCTGCCAAAAAAATTGGCTATATTGCCATGTGGGGGACGATAAACAACGCAAAAAGCTTGACCGCCACACCTAACTGCCAGCATTTCTATGTCGTCGTCACTTAAGCAGTGATCAGATAAAATGTCACAGGAATAGTTTTCTTTGATCAACATTGCTACGCCTCCGCCCCGCTTCGTAGTACGATTAAGAAAAAATGATCTGTACCCGGGAAGATGGATGACGTCAACGTCTGAGCGATACCATGTTTCCGTTAATAGAATGACATCAAAGGGACAGGTTAAGCTGCATAAAAAGTATGTTAGTTGGTCAGCTTTGTTTACGGCCGATTGCATATTCAAATGCATGATTTGGCAGCATTTGTCTTTGTTTTGCGAAAAATATGCGTTGAGCTGTGAAGGTGTGAAAAGTGGCGATTCCTCCATTGGCAATGTTAGAAGAGCCATTTTCACGTGTGCTGCTTTACGGCGTCCCTAATTCATCTTCGATAAGTCTGCTTGTGTGTAAATGTGAACCACCGAAGAATCGTCAGTTTGGCGGGCTAGAATAGTGCCGTTCCTCGTCCACACATGTTTCCACGAGACCTCCTTCTTTCTCGCAATCGCAGCGCCCAGAAGCCTTTTGTTGTCTGGTGTCAAGTGTTCATTTACATAAATCGGTGGTGAAGTTGGCAAAGAACAATCTACACTGATGTCCTCATTTGTCAGACGTACTTTTTTCGCCTTTTCCAGCACTGCGTCCCGTTTTACACGGGATTTAAATTGAACAACAATGTTTGAATTATTAGGGTCACGAGTGGGCACTCGATGGCAACACGCTACGTCCGACTCAGTGATAGGTTCATGAATAGCATCTCCAAGGTTTGTAACAAGATTAAGAACATTTTCCTCGTCTTGCTTCAGGACACCTTTAATTTCAATGTTCGACCTTCGTGAATACTGTTCCGCATGATTAAGCTTTCTCTCGAGCTCCTTTGTCTGTTTTTCCAGAGCAGCACACGCCACGCTCAATTCGTTGGTTATTTGCTCCAACTTTGCGTTCTTTTCCTTTTCATTTTTTAGTTCCCTTTTTAGGTCCTCAATTTCAGCATGCGCGTGGTCAATGCTCTTAATCATCTCAGTTTGCTCATTGCGAACTATTCGGATTTCATTGCGTAGGTTTCGTTCGACAGATTCTCGTGACGCTTTCAGTTCCTGCTTTATCTCTTCTTTCAACTTTGACAGATCGGCTCGCATTTCATCCTTTACTTTTGCCGCGTCTTTTGACATTTTCAGAACAACAGGGCACACACCAGTTGGCAGCAGCGGCGACGGACAAGAAATGCAAAAAATTTCGATGTGTAAATGCCAAGCACTAACCTGCGGAACCGGGCAAACGGAGCGTTAGGCGTTGTTTTCCGTGCGTCGTCGCTACTGCCAAATGATGAGGGTAGCCAGCGATAGCGGTTTTATAGCCGGGTCGCGGTACGTCACTGCTGCTGGTGATAGCAGACGCCCCTCGTCGGTGATGATTACGTCCCCTGGTGCCGGTTGTCCGGTAAAGGGCAGCGCGTCCAAGCGGGGGAATGCTCAGTCGGCTAGAAACTGTCGATGCAAAGGGGCGGGAACGACCTGCGGAACCGGGCAAACGGAGCGTTAGGCGTTGTTTTCCGTGCGTCGTCGCTACTGCCAAATGATGAGGGTAGCCAGCGATAGCGGTTTTATAGCCGGGTCGCGGTACGTCACTGCTGCTGGTGATAGCAGACGCCCCTCGTCGGTGATGATTACGTCCCCTGGTGCCGGTTGTCCGGTAAAGGGCAGCGCGTCCAAGCGGGGGAATGCTCAGTCGGCTAGAAACTGTCGATGCAAAGGGGCGGGAACGACCTGCGGAACCGGGCAAACGGAGCGTTAGGCGTTGTTTTCCGTGCGTCGTCGCTACTGCCAAATGATGAGGGTAGCCAGCGATAGCGGTTTTATAGCCGGGTCGCGGTACGTCACTGCTGCTGGTGATAGCAGACGCCCCTCGTCGGTGATGATTACGTCCCCTGGTGCCGGTTGTCCGGTAAAGGGCAGCGCGTCCAAGCGGGGGAATGCTCAGTCGGCTAGAAACTGTCGATGCAAAGGGGCGGGAACGACCTGCGGAACCGGGCAAACGGAGCGTTAGGCGTTGTTTTCCGTGCGTCGTCGCTACTGCCAAATGATGAGGGTAGCCAGCGATAGCGGTTTTATAGCCGGGTCGCGGTACGTCACTGCTGCTGGTGATAGCAGACGCCCCTCGTCGGTGATGATTACGTCCCCTGGTGCCGGTTGTCCGGTAAAGGGCAGCGCGTCCAAGCGGGGGAATGCTCAGTCGGCTAGAAACTGTCGATGCAAAGGGGCGGGAACGACCTGCGGAACCGGGCAAACGGAGCGTTAGGCGTTGTTTTCCGTGCGTCGTCGCTACTGCCAAATGATGAGGGTAGCCAGCGATAGCGGTTTTATAGCCGGGTCGCGGTACGTCACTGCTGCTGGTGATAGCAGACGCCCCTCGTCGGTGATGATTACGTCCCCTGGTGCCGGTTGTCCGGTAAAGGGCAGCGCGTCCAAGCGGGGGAATGCTCAGTCGGCTAGAAACTGTCGATGCAAAGGGGCGGGAACGACCTGCGGAACCGGGCAAACGGAGCGTTAAGCCCCAACTCGATGCACACATCCTAGGCGTACGGCGGAGCGCCTACGCGCCCAGCGCCGCGCCGTGCCAGGCGTCGAAAAAAGTCATACACCTCCATGCTCCCTGTGCTGGGGCGTTCACCCTCTCGAGCCGACCGAAGGAATTTCAAGCGTGAAGAAAGGGGATTTGGGGGGCGCTGAAAGGACAACTTAAACCGCGAAGAAAAGTTCCAGGAACCTGGGATAGGTTCAAGCCATAAAGAAAAGAGTCCCCGAGAGCCCCCGCCGTCCTCCTATTGTTGTAAACCGGACCGACGCGCGCGCAAGCGCGCGCGCTCAGGCGCGGATATCTAACATGGACAGATATCTGCCCCTGCTCGCGCCTGCGCGCGCGTCGCGCTTTGCGCATGCGCAGACAGGATCCAGCGTACGCCCGTGCGCGTAGGCGCTCCGCCGGTACGCGTAGGATGTGTCCATCGAGTTGGGGCTTTAGCGTTGTTTTCCGTGCGTCGTCGCTACTGCCAAAAGTTCTTCTTTTCGCCATAACCTCGTTAAATTCCCTGACACTGATGCTACATAGTTCCTGCTCACTGCTATCCCTACTTAACAGCAAGATACGAACGCTAAAGTAAAATTAACTGCGTGACAGCGCGCGCGCGAAGCGAGCTAAATCACACACCGCATTGCCATGTGCTGCCAACGCGCGCACCGGAGGCTAGGAAAAGGCGCAGCAGCGCCCCTGGCGGCCGTCAGTGTCAACTCGCTTAAGCCGAGCTGGCCCCAGCAGCCACCGGTCGCGCCACTAGAAAGTATTGAGTTGGAGGCTGAGGATGACGAGCTGTCGGAATGCCATGAGACCATTGAGGAAAGAGCAAAAAGACAGGAGCGCGAACGTAAAGAGCAAAAAGAGAAAGACGAGCGCGAACGTGAAGAGCAAAAAGAGAAAGACGAGCGCGAACGTAAAGCGCAAAAAGAGAAAGGCGAGCGCGAACGTAAAGAGCAAAAAGAGAAAGACGAGCGCGAACGTAAAGAACAAAAAGATAAAGAAGAGCGCGACCGTCAACACGCTTTGGAAATGAAGCGTCTCGAGGTAGAGATGGAACGCGCTCGTAATGGAAGTCAGGCACACGGTGCAGGAGAACGAGTATCGTTCAAAATGACTGACCTGATGCGGCCGTTTAAGCTTGGAGAGGACATTGGTTTGTTCCTGGTTAACTTTGAGCGAACGTGCGAGAAGCAGGGGTTCTCTCGGGAAACGTGGCCACAGCGCTTGCTCACTTTGTTACCCGGCGAGGCGGCTGACGTAGTCGCTCGCTTGAAGAGAGAGGAGGCAGAGGATTTCGACCAAGTGAAATCGATTCTGCTAACAAAAATACAGGCTGTCAGCGGAGGCGTTCCGTCGGAAGTTTCGGGAAAATGAAAAAGGCAGAAGTGAGTCATATACAGAGTTTGCCTACAGGCTTATGTCAAACATGCAGGAGTGGCTCAAAGAAGAGAAAGCGTTTGGTTACCACGAGAAAATTCTGCAGTGTTTCGGGCTGGAACAGTTTTATAGTCGGTTACCTGAGAACGTGCGGTACTGGGTCTTGGATAGGCCAGACGTTAGTACAGTGGCTAAAGCCGCCGAGCTAGCCGATGAGTTTGTGACGCGTCGGGCTGGCGGAGCTAAGGACGGTCAAAAGGGTGAATTTGGCTCCAAGTCTGAGAGGCCGAAGTTCACACTCATGAGAGCAAGGGGGGACACACGTAGTGCGAATGCGAGTGAAAGCAGTCCGACCGAACGTAAGGAGACGGCGGCAGCCGAAGCCGAACGCAGAAAGCGGTTCGAGGCGAGGCTAGCGCGCGTGTGTTATACGTGCTAGAAGCCGGGTCACTTTTCGGCGCAGTGTCCAGAAACAAAAACAAAAGTCGTGTTTTTGTCATTATGCAGCACTGACGAGAACATGAAGCTTCTCGAGCCTTACATGCGAGACTTCCTCGTGAACGGGAAAGAGTGCCGAGTGCTTCGTGATTCCGCAGCTACAATGGATGTAGTTCACCCCTCTTACGTAGAACCCGATATGTTCACGGGCGAGTGCGCATGGATCAAGCAAGCCGTGGAATCTCATAGCGTGTGTCTGCCCATAGCAAAAGTGCTTATTGAAGGACCTTTCGGAGCAATTGAGACGGAGGCCGCAGTGTCATCTATGCTGCCCCCCCCACCCCCCCCCCAGTACCCGTACCTATTTTCGAACAGGTCCGATCACCTCCTGCGCGAGAAGGGGCTTTTGTTTGGTGAGGCTAGCGCTCAGGCCTTAACCAAATCGACAGTTCGGGAGCTCGCTGCAAAGGCGGTAGTTGCGGGGCCGACGTTGTCGAACAATGAGAAAGGGTCGGAGGCGCAGCAAGCTGATATTCAGAGCACGTCCGAACTGAATAAAATTGAGCCTGTAGCGTTGAAGGCACCAGGTACTGGAGAGGAAACGCCCGACACGGGAAAGTTAGAAGAGCTATCTGCAGATTTTCTCATCGCGCCTACGTCAGATGGACTTAATAGGTTGCTAAAAGTCAGCCAGTCGGCTTTGATAGCAGAGCAAAAAAAGGATGGCAGCCTAGAAAACATGCGCTGCAATGTCAAGGAAGGTATCGCCAAGAAAAATGCTCGTATTGTGGAAAGAGGTGGGGTCCTGTACCGGAAGTATCTAGACCGCAGGGGAGTGGAGTTCGATCAGCTGATCGTGCCTCAGTGCTACCGTCAGGATCTGTAGCGCTTGTCGCATGGCGGTTCGTGGTCCGGACACCTAGGAGTTAAGAAGACTAAGGACCGTCTCTTGCAAGAGTACTATTGGCCAGGGTGTTTTCTTGACGCAGAACACTTTGTGAGGACATGTGACACCTGTCAGCGGGTTGGCAAACCAGGGGACAAATCGAGGGCGCCGTTGAAGTTGGTACCTATCATTAGGGAGCCTTTTAGACGGCTCGTTATGGATACAGTGGGACCTCTGCCGGTAACAGCCACGGGGTACAGACACATTTTGACCGTGATTTGCCCAGCGACAAAGTTCCCTGAAGCAGTGCCGCTTAAAGAACTCAGCTCAGTTGAGATAGTCAATGCACTACTGTCCATATTTGCGCGAGTTGGTTTTCCTGCGGAAATCCAGTCAGATCAGGGCACAGTGTATACTAGCGCTTTGACCACAGCCTTTCTCGAAAGGTGTGGGGTAAAGCTGTTACACAGCTTAGTGTACCACCCACAGTCGAATTCCGTTGAGAAGCTCCACTCCGTCATGAAGCGCGTGTTGAGAGCATTGTGTTTTGAACAACAAAGTGATTGGGAGCTGTGTCTGCCTGGGGTGTGTTTGCATTAAGGACCACGCCGCATGCGGCTACGGGGTTTTCGCCAGCTGAGCTGGTGTACGGTCGCTCGCTGCGGTCTCCGCTTCGCATGCTTCGAGACTCGTGGGAAGGCAGGGGCGACGACCCAGTCGTGGTCGAGTACGTGCTTAGGCTCCTCGAACGCTTAAGAAGGGCACAGGAGTTGTCAGGTGAAGCAATGGCAAAGGTCCAGCAGAGGGCCAAGGTTTATTATGATCGGACAGCCAGGCCCCGTCGTTTTGAGGTGGGCGATGAGGTAATGATATTGCGCACATCGCTAAAAAACAAACTCGACGTGCAGTGGGAGGGCCCAGCACGGATTGTTCAAAAACTGTCGGACGTTAACTACGTGGTGAGTCTGCCAGGAAAACGGAAAGCACAGCAAGTTTAACACTGTAATCTGCTCAAACCCTATAGACAACGGGAAGCAGTGGTGTGTATGATGGTAAACGTTCCCGAAGAGCTTCCGGTCGAGCTTCCGGGACTAGGCACAGTGACGAACAGGGAAGACACCGATCAGGTCATTAGTGACTTACTCAGTAAAGCACCGCTGTCGCCTGAGCAGAAAACCGAACTACACCAACTCTTACAAGAGTTTCAAGGTCAGTTCTCTGAGAGGCCTGGTAGGACTTCTGTCCTTACTCATGAAATAGAACTTGCCTCCCCAGAGCCAGTACGATCCAAGGCGTACCGGGTGTCACCCCGCCAGCATAATATTATGGAGGCTGAGGTAAAGAAAATGCTACAGCTCGGTGTTATTGAGGCGGGTGAGAGTGATTATACCTCCCCTTTGATTTTAGTTGAGGTACCGGGCAAAAAACCTCGTCCTTGCGCCGACTACCGCAGGCTTAATTCCATCACTAAGGATCAAATTTATCCGATCCCTAACATCGAGGAGCGCCTTGAGAAAGTTAGTAGCGCTCAGTTTATTTCCACCCTAGATCTTGTCAGGGGTTATTGGCAGGTTCCACTTACAGAAGAGGCTAGTAGGTGTGCGGCGTTCATTTCACCAATGGGAACATTCCGTCCTAAAGTTTTGAGTTTTAGCTTGAAGAACGCGCCATACTGCTTTTCAAGCCTCATGGAGAAAGTGTTGCGGGGACAGGAAGAATTCGCTTTACCGTATTTAGACGACGTAGCGATATTCTCCGCATCCTGGTCTGATATATGGCACACTTGCGGGCAGTGCTAACCCGCCTGCGCGAAGCGGGCTTGACAGTCAAGGCTCCCAAGTGCCAATTAGCACAGGCCGAGGTTGTCTACCTCGGTCACGTGACTGGACAGGGTCGTCGCCGCCCCTCTGAAATAAAGGTGACCGCTGTGCGAGACTTCCCGCAACCGCGCACGAAGACCGATATTCGGTCGTTCTTTGGTGTCGCCGGCTACTATCAGAGGTACATCCCCAGGTACTCCGATATCGCGGCTCCCCTGACGGATGCTCTAAGAAAAACAGAGCCCCAAACAGTCGTCTGGGGCGAGACAAAGGAAAGAGCTTTTAGCGCCCTAAAGAGCGCCCTAACAAGCCAGCCTGTGCTACGATCGCCAGACTACACAAAAGGGTTCGTTGTTCAGTGCGATGCTAGTGAGCGAGGCATGGGCGTTGTACTGTGCCAACGGGAAAAGGGAGAAGTGGAACACCCCGTCCTGTATGCTAGTCGTAACCTGACCTGTCGTGAGCAGGCGTACAGCGCCACCGAGAAAGAGTGTGCGTGTTTCGTGTGGGCCATTCAGAAATTGTCATGCTACCTAGCCGGCTCGAGGTTTATCATTGAGACGGATCACTGCCCTCTCCAATGGCTGCAGACCATCTCTCCCAAAAATGGCCGCCGCCTGCGCTGGAGCCTCGCTTTGCAACAATATTATTTTGAGGTGCGTTACAAAAAGGGGAGTCTCAACGGTAACGCCGATGGCTTAAGTCGAGGCCCCTAACGTAGGAAACCGCCTCAAAGTTGTTTGTTACTGATGTTTTCTTCCTGAGGCAGGATTTTTAACATATTGCTTTTGTGTAGTGTTTCAAAGTGATGACGTGCTTTCTAGTGCAATTTTCCCATTTGTGGACGCGTTCTGAGTCTTGTTTGACTACTGTAAGGAACTAGGCAGTAGTATAAAAGAGGAAAGAGCCTGGCAGAGCTTGGTGAGGGTTGTGTCATGCTTGCTGACTGAGCGGTCGCGTTTCGGCGTAGTTCTAACGCTTGCTGGGAACGAGAACAAAAATGGCAACTCTCCCGAAGTCACTTTGCAGTGTCCTGTGTGAACCTGAACCTGAGAACGAGGCCTTCTCTGTGCGCTGCGCTCATGCAACGCCAAGGGACGACCGATTTCGATTACGAGCATCATCGAGCGACATCCCTCCGGACAGCGGATGCAGTCCCCTGACCATCGGGATCTCCTTCTCCCGGCGGGGCGGTCTGTTACGTTTCGCCTACGACGCGCGGTATAGCCGGCGCGAATGCAACGGACGCCGGGTCTTCGTTCAAAGTGGCGGTCATTTTGGCCCGTTCAGCGCTGCCGCAACGCCTCCCGCCAAGCGCGTCCAGGCAGGTTTCAATGCCACGTGTCTTCGTGTGTGCGTGTGTGTGTGTGTGCATGTTGGTGCCCACGCTTGTCAAAGCGCGGCCGCCGGGGAGAGGAGCTCTCCAACTGGGAGGCGAGGAGGTCTGACCGGCGCCGGCCCGGCGGACGCGTCACGTCACGTCTCAACATGTCTGTGCGTCGCCGTCTCGTGCGCCTCATCCCGAGCCGTTCCTTCTTGCCCTCGACTCCGAGGGTGTAAAGGCAGCTGCCCCGGACGCCAAAGGGAGGCTTCGATTTCTTCCGTCGAATAACGTGGTCGCCCTGACCGGCTGCTCTTTTGCGATGCTAGAAAGTTGTTCTGTTGGCAGTCGACTCATCCTTTGCCAGGACCTTCGGATGTTTCCAGCTGTGCCCCAGGCCGCCAGGCCAACGCTACCCTTGGGGCTTGCGACCCATTTGCAACACCCCGTATGCCGTCCGGGATAGCCGCGGTTCGCTGGAGTTCTTCTATTTGTTAATTGCATCCCAACTTCTGCAGAAGCTCTCTGCCAGACGGAGTCTGCTGTAGTCTCTGCAACTGGGCGACGTGTTGTGCCTCCCTCAGTTCTTCAAAGTTGTTGTGAAGTCTTAGTGCTAAAAGCTTCTCTGTGGATGTGCATTGTGGTAGATGGAGTGCTGTTTTGTATGGTTTGCGTATAATCGTATCAATCTGTTGGATTTCGCTTTTGATTGAGTTGTAGTATGTGAGACTATAGGTGACTAGGCTGATAACCAGGCTCCTGACCAGTTTTAGCCTGTCTTCTTCTTACATGCCCGAGAGTTTATGGGAGACGCGCGTGATCATGAGGGCAACTTGTAAGGTGGAAGCTTTGAGTAGAGAAAGGGCATGTGTACACTGTTGGTTTGATTGTATTCACATGCCGAAGATTCTTATGAGTGTTCTCTGGTATGGGTTTTCCCTCTAGGTAGACGTTGAGCCTAAGCTCGTCGTTGTTCGAGACTGTGCGGTTTGTTTCCCCCTCCAGACCCTGTGCAGTTCTGAATTTTCGGTGCAGCATGCTAGCCCTCTCGCGTTTACGTAGTTCTCTACGCAGGTCGCGGCATCCTGTAGTCTTTCTTCCTCTTCTTTTAGTGAGCATGTAATTGTCCAGATTGTGATGTCGTCGGCATACATGGCATGGCGTATTCCTTCAACTTCTTTAAGTTGTTTTGCAAGGCTGATCATTGCAACGTTAAAATGCGTAGGTGAGATGACCGAGCCATGGGGAGTTCTCTTGTTAGGGGTGTGGAACTTCTCCGAACGGAGTTCTCCCAGCCCTATCGTCGTTGGTCTATCTGAGAGGAAAGCTTTGACGTAACCGAAGACCCTCCTGCCGCAGTTCAGGTCGTCCAGGTCTGTCAGGATGGCTTCGTGGCTGACGTTGTCAAAAGCTCCTTTGATATCCAGTGCCATTAATACGTTCTCTGTCCCTAGGGACGTTACTTAGAACTCCTTCTTTGATTTGTAGAAGTACGTCTTGGGTCGACAGTTTCGCCCTGAATCCGAACATACTGTGGGGATAGAGTTCGTGATTCTCCATGTATTGTTGTAGCCTTAATGTTACCACTCTCTCGTACAGCTTGCCGAGGCACGATATGAGGCAGATGGGTCTCAGGTTTTCGATTTGTAGCTTTTTTCCGGTTGTAAAATTATAACCACCTCTGCATGCTTCCGACTCACGGGAAGTATTTCTCCAGTATTGTGTACAGGGTTCAGTCCAATCCGAGGTGTCCCGATACTGGGTGATCATGTGAGGCTTGGAGTGTTTCTTTACAGAGGCTTTGCGGAATGATATGGAGGTATTGCCTTTAGTTTGCAAGTTCTTTTTCACCACATTTGGTTGGGCAGGGAAAGGGTTTAAGGAGTAAGCTGGAATGTGTTCAAAATCTATGTGCTCTCTCGTATATAACGCATCATTTAGTATAGTTATCTGTCCGCATAATGCTTAGCAGCAAAGTAGCTCGCAGTGATAGCTACCAAAAAAAGCTTCGTCGTCTGTGTTCTCAGGCGATGAATCTAGCGGGGTGCAGGAAACGCGGTCACCCTCAGAGTGTTTGCGCGTTGACCTATACGTATCGTTATTATCGAATTCTTCTAATCTCAAGCTGAACCTTGCGAGGCACCATTTTTTTCGCATAGCCTTATCAGAGGTGTAGAACATCGGAATACATTTAAGATGCGCTAACTAGCAGGCTGATTAACTTATATTTATTAGTTAAATATAGTTAAATTTTTAACTATTTCAGTTTTGACTCCTTTATATTAAGAGGCGCGTAGCTTACCGTAAGTAATATCCATATCAGTTTTTAGAATCTTGTTACCCTCGGTGCTGTGGCCAACAAATTTTGAATATTTCGATGAGTTTTGTGCACTGGAGAGGTTGCTTTGTCTCCGAGCTTCTCGAAACCCCATGGATTTTGTTTCGATGTGGGAAAAATTTGTTGGGCCACAGCGCTGAGTATAACCGGCTTTTAGAAATTCTAAAAACTAATACGGATATCACTGATGGTGGGCTACCAAATCAAAATATTTAAGGACCTTAACAATCATAACTTAAAAGTGAATAATTAAGTGTTAGATAGCCAGCCTTCTAGTTAGCACGTCTTAGCTGTATTTTCATGCACTACAGTCTGACAATGCTGTCTGACAAAGCATTACAGTCTGACAAAGCCTATTGCTAAAAATTGTGTGAAGACTTAGGTGAATTAGCCATTGCATGCAGCCTGCCAGAAATGTGCAGCGGAGATAGAGACAAGGTTTGAAGATGCAGGTATAAAAAAACAGCTTTTAGAACATGCAATCGGTTTCGAGAGCGGCTGTTGAAGGGGCGTGTGGCGAAGAAAATTTGACTTCTGCATCCGAACAAATATTTACTGCTTGATCTCACTGCTTGAAATATTCACTGCTTGATTCACTGCTTGAGAGCAGTGCTTGGCCTGCAGCCGATCGCGGCTCGTGTTAAACGGAAGCAATATCTCGGGCTGTGCAGTAACACATCGTCGTTAACATCAGCTTACATCTTCGGCTCGAAAAGATGAAATTAGTTCTTAGTCTAATATCTTAATATAAACCCTAAAATCTTAATATAATAAACCATCTTAATGTAAAGTTCAATATAGTCTTGAGTCTAACATTGTCACCAGACAGGCCGACAATCCAGCAAAACCATTAGCCAACCATAGAAGACGCGTGCATTCGTAGTTCTGCGCGGTTTAACTATTTGAAAACTCGACCAGTATTTATTTTCTTGAGGCAACGCAGAATAAACTGCTTGCGATCATTTTTTCTGCATGCAAAGAGACGACGCGTTGCCGCAAAAGCACGTATCGACTCTCTCACAGCGCCCCGAAGCTGAAAATTCAGCGAGTATCTTTGTTCAGAAACTTCATGCAATCGCTTTCGTAAATGCACTGAGACATGAACCGAGTCTAATTGCTTCCTACCGTTGAAGAGTTGAAGTAATGGCACTGGTCTAAAACATGCTAGTGAACGCTTCGACGACCTGTTCTGACCGTCGGCGTAAAAGGAGGTCTCTAGGAAGCTTGCTGGAGGAATGTCTATATAGCACTTCGCACCATGAATTGAAATCCATATATCTGCCTCCTTACTGGCATACCACAGTGTCGCAACATACGTTAGGCAGGAAATCACGTTGGTAAACAAAAACGCATCATCATAATTGGTAATTCTCAGGCGCTCACTTGTAGGATGGTCAGTCTTGAACGTCTTGATACTTTGAGGGGCTCAAGACTGATGGGTTCCACTATCAAATTGCCCGGGAGCATAGAATCAACTAGACAGGGCACATCGAGTTTAGTTGTGGTGCAATGTTTTTTTTTTCATTGTGGTCGGTAGCCGTCTCTTGCGGAGTTCTTAAAGGTGTAGCTACAATGAAACATCGGCGACTCCGCTAACTGTAAAGTGGGTTTTATCGCCGATGTTCATCCCTGGAGAATGAAGTGATGGCATACTTGTTTCTTAAGGACGAATCGAGGTTTTGTGCCAAACACCTCCTTGAAACAGCGTGTGAGTGGAGCTGGAAGCGCTTGGCTAGTAAACAGTATTTGTGTTTTGAGAGGGGTTCTAGATCTGTGGCAGACAAATCAACTTTGCCATATTTGTCACTTTCTACCGACAGCATGCGATTGCACTTTGACATGCAGAAGACCTTGCAACTACTTACCAAATCAAAGTTTATCAAATTTTTCAGGTTGTCAGGAAACGCTGATTACTATGAAACGTTTTCCTCCCAAACCACCGTTCCGAGACTGAGTATTTGTAGTTGGCCACCAAGAAAAGCTATAAGGCATAGCTCAGACCGAGTGTGAATAATAGACTGCCCATTCTGTGGTAGTACTGTTCACGTCGGCTTCTTATTGTAAATAACGCACATACAAAAAATTGGACTGTGGCTGGGTTGAGTTCTATATTTCACCTATTCACTGCGTGACAGCTTCAATATTTCACTCCTATAGTTCCTGCAGGTGCGGATGGGGTATTCTAAGGGAACGCGCGCGCTTATGGAGTCATGGCTACTCATTAAAAAGGACCATTAAACTCGGCCAACGCCACTCCAACCGAGAATATCGAAGCCTCATCGGTAAGGCAAACAAACGACCCAATTTTTTGGAGTGACTTGCGCAACAGTTAGTACTGTCATCGAAAGCGAATGCTTATTCCGTGAGGAAGAACTGCCGTGCTGACGAGCACATTTATACAGTAGGCCATAAGAGAATAGGGACATTTAAAAATAATACAGCTGTAGTATGCTGTCTACGTGGGTCTCAAATAGGTGCTGTCATGGGGTCGAGATGTGCCCTGTTGTACAGTTTATTTTATTATGCGATATAGATGTATGCACATTTTGCGCGACTCGTCTAAACGAAGTCAATATTCACGCGCATGAGGCTCTATCCAACTATTAAAGTTAACTTCATTCAGGTCATATTTTTAGAGCAGACTTAATAGGTAACATTTATATTTATTAGGTAACATTTATTGCAGCCCAAATATTCAGAAAACTTCTTTGTATTTCTCTTCAAAAGAAATGGTTTAGAACTGAGGGTATTTTTGGCTATCATCGTTGCCAAATCTTCGCCGTATAAGCTGGGACAAATTCCGCTCCAAGGAACTTTAGCTCAATGCAATTGCACATTTAACAGTCAGCTGCTGTTCTTCATTATTCCCGCTTAAATAATGAAACAGTTGGTAAGGAGAACTCACATCACTTTCTGTTTTGCATACTCATTCTACAAATCCCAGGGAATTTCTTGCCTACGCAGAGAGACTTATATAATTGGCTACCCATAGAGGTGACCACTGTTCTAAATCCAAAAGTCTTACTTCTTCATTTTCTTCATTCTTTCGTTTTCTAATTTAGTGTGTGCTTTCCCAAGGCCACGTAAACACGACGGCCAGAAGGTTTTACGTTATTACTAATTCATACAACGAAAAAGTGCCATAACTTTCTAGGTAGTGCAAACGGTTGCAAATATTTAACACTGGAGAGGATTGCCGAGCAGAATGTTTGCGGAAGCTGAATGGCCCAAATGTTGTAGGCTATGAAGGCATCCTTGATGAGTAGTAATTTTTGTTATCCAGCCCTCTTATATCCATTTTTTTGTCACGCAATTTGTTAGCCTGTCCGGTATATTCTGTCCAAGCGGTATCTTCATACACATATGGCAAGTTTTTTTTCTCGTTTCAAGAACATGGTTTTCATTTCTGAAAATTGGAACTGTCAAAGAATATAAGTTTTATTTGCGTCCTTATTGTACATTATGAAATTATTGGCTTAGAGATGGTACGTTTTTTTTTTGAGCTGCGAACAGTAAAATTCGATATAGGCGGTGCTTGAATGCAAAATGAATTACTTCGTTCATCAAACAAATGATTATTCTCAAAGCATTAATCTGACCTACCTCGCTAAATTCTTTTATTCTATATATGCAACGTTTTGTAAATTTTCTGTTTCAATTGGGTATTGAAAACGTTTCGTAATATGCAGTCAAGTTTTCTGTCTTAGCCCGTTGACCACCGCAGAGTTACCTACTCTAGGAGGAAGATTATTATTATTTGTGACAGATCGCTGCAGTCAGTCTGTAGATTCTTTCAAATTAAGAAGTGTAAAGCAGAGGTGGATCATTGTACTAGTTCGATCTGAGAATAACTGCGGCTCGGCACTCGAAAGCTGCTTTCTAAACAAGCCAAGAAATACAATGACACAAAAAGTGCACAATCGCTGTATTTATAAGCTGCTCTTTGATAGCTGCAAAAAAAACTGGAAAGAAGAGACCGCCAGTGAAAGTTGCGGCAGATATGGCGCGGATCTTAAGTACACCAGAATTTTTCTTTGCTGCAATAAATTTTAATTCTGCGCTGCGAACCTCTTATCTGCGAAGCAACGCACACAGAGCAAAATGACCCGTTATCAACGGGGCGTTTTTCAAAGACGGTAGCAAGTAATATCTCTTGTTTCCCGCGCAACGGGGCCAAAGAGAAGGAATGATATTGAAGTGTATTTATGATAATTGATCAAGACATGCTGCAAAAGGAATATCACTCAAAAAATAGAGTGTAAATCGTCTCCATACACTGTAGTCAAGCGGCTTTGCCGGCATACTTAAGGATTAAAAAAATTCTTGAATGAACCGGGTATTTTAGTTCTGCTGGTATGAATATTAGCATTAAATGGCTTTCTTCAAACGTGCTTAGCCAAGCAGCAATGTTACGGCTGCGTTTCTCGTCCTCTGGAATTAAAAAAAAACAGCTCCTTCTCTTGCGCCAGTATTTGGTCTCATCTGAGGGCAGTTTTCTTTTCTGCCTAGCATTATGAAAATGAGAATCATGGACATTAAACGGATATATATAAACAAAAATGTATCAAGGTGCATATCACCTACGCACTGAAGAATACTTAGCGTATCTCGCTGCTTGAGTCGGCTAAACAACTATATTTATTTTCCCTATCACAGTGTGTTGAATGGCACTAGAGAATCATCAGTGTAACAAATAGCAATCGTATTTCCTACTATTTCTTTTTTTTCATTTTCAGAGGGTATTATGGAGTGATCCACTGCGGTCAAATCTCAAAAGCTACGCGCAATAAAAATATGGTGCAGGGTTATGCACTGTGAATGCAATAAAATATTCTAATTACGGTCATCTTTTTATTTCAATAATAATATTAATATTAATAATAATAATAATAATAATAATAATAATAATAATAATAATTGCTTTTTGGGGAAAGGAAATGGCGCAGTATCTGTCTCATATATCGTTGGACACCTGAACCGCGCTATATGGGAAGGGACAAAGGAGGCAGTCGAAGAAGAAAGGAAGAAAGAGATGCCGTAGTGGAGGACTCCGGAATAATTTAGACCACCTGGGGATCTTTAACGTGCACTGATATCGCAGAGCACACGGGCGCCTTAGCGTCTTGCCCCCATAAAAACACAGCCGCCGCGGTTTGGTTCGAACCCGGCAACTCCGGATCAGTAGCCGAGTGCCCTAACCACTGAGCAACCGCGGCGGTTTTATTTAAATAATATTATGCTTTTCAGGCAAATTTTTGAGCCTCTTGTGCATCGAAACATAGCAGGAGTGTTTCCGCGCGGCTTTTTCTGATAGCTTTTCATATATTTGTTAATAATTTAGATGTATAGGCAGCAGCAAAGATGATATTGTTAAGTGTTTTTGTTCTCCTCATTACACTAAAATAATTAGAGGGAAGCTATACGGATACTAAGACTATGTTAATTCATGGAGATGCAGCGATGGCGTAGAGGTAGAACATCCGCCTCGCGTGCAAGAGGACCGGGGTTCAAATCCTGGTGCCGCGCAATTCTCCACTGGGTTTAAAAAAAAAAAGAAAAATCCGCGTGTCGATGAAATTGCATAACCAGGCCTGGAGTGCGGCCTTATCTCGGTGACCAGAACCGACAACGCACTCTCTCACCAGAGCAGGATTTGGCCACCCTGGTGTAGTACTTGGCGACAACCTTCTATGATCAAACCAATTAACCCTCGGCCCTCAGTCCCCAGCGGCTGCAGAGCAACTGACCACGGCGGCGGTCAGACCTGTGACGCAGCGGAGGGTGCTAAGAATCTCTGGCTCCGGACAGGCCGCCATTGGAATCTGAACCTGGCAACGTTTAACGCTAGAACTTTAGCTAGTGAGGCTAGCCGAGCAGTGCTGTTCGAGGAACTAACGGGAATTAAATGGGATGTGATAGGGCTTAGCGAAGTTAGGAGGACAGGTGAGGCGTATACAGTACTAAAGGACGGACACATACTGTGCTATCGCGGGCTAAAGGATAGACGAGAACTAGGTGTGGGTTTCCTCATTAATAAGGATATAGCTGGCAACGTAGAGGAGCTCTACAGTATTAACGAGAGGGTAGCAGCAATAGTAATTAGGCTGAATAGGAGGTACAAGCTGAAAGTGGTGCAGGCCTACGCACCCACATCCAGCCATGATGACCAGACCGTTGAAAGCTTCTATGAGGACGTAGAATCAGCAATGAATAGAGTAAAATCGCAGTACACAGTACTGATGGGCGACTTCAATGCGAAGGTGGGCAAGAAGCAGGCTGACGACCACGCGGTAGGTGACTATGGGATAGGCTCTAGAAATAGCAGGGGAGAGTTATTAGTCGAATTCGCGGATAGAAATAATTTACGGATCATGAATACCTTCTTCCGCAAACGAGAAAACAGGAAGTGGACCTGGAAGAGCCCCAATGGTGAGATTAAAAATGAAATCGACTTCATACTATGCGCTAAACCTGGCATCATTCAGGATGTGGCCGTCCTCGGAAGGGTGCGTTGCAGCGACCATAGAATGGTAAGGTCTAGAATTAGCTTAGACTTGAAGAGGGAACGGAAGAAGCTAGCGAAGAAGAAGACCATTAACGAGTTAGCCGTAAGAGGGAAAGCACAGGAGTTTAGGATAGCGCTGCAAAACAGATACTCGGCTTTAACTGAGGAAGATGATCTTGATGTTCATTCAATGCACGATAACCTGACATCAATAATTACGGAGTGCGCAGTAGAAGTAGGCGGTAGGACAGTTCGAAAAGATACCGGGAAGCTATCTCAGGTGACGAAAGATCTGATTAAGAAGCGCCAAAACATGAAGGCATCCAACACTACCGATAGAATAGAACTAACGGAGCTATCAAAGTTAATAAATAAGCGCAAGGTAGCCGACATAAGGAAGTTTAATATGGAGAGAATCGAGCATGCTATAAAGAACGGAGGTAGCCTAAAAACAGTGAAGAGGAAACTAGGCATAGGTAAAAACCAGATGTATGCATTAAGAGACAAGCAGGGCAATGTCATTAGCAATATGGATAAGATAGTTAACGTAGCCGAAGAGTTCTACACAGAGCTGTACAATAGCCAATGTAATCAGAGCGCCAATGAGAAAGACAGCAGTGCACAGCAATGCGTCATCCCGCCAGTAACGAAAGATGAAGTAAAGAAAGCCTTAGAAGCAATGAAAAGGGGAAAAGCAGCTGGGGAGGATCAGGTAACAGCAGATCTGTTGAAGGATGGAGGGGACGTCGTGCTAGAAAAACTAGCCACCCTGTATACGCAATGCCTTATGACCTCGACTGTACCAGAAGCTTGGAAGAATGCAAACATTATCTTAATTCATAAGAAGGGAGACGCCAAGGACTTGAAAAATTACAGGCCGATCAGCTTACTATCCGTTGCCTACAAAGTATTTACTAAGGTAATCGCTAATAGAGTCAGGGCAACGTTAGACTTTAATCAACCAAATGATCAGGCAGGCTTTCGTAAAGGATATTCCACAATAGATGATATTCACACTATCAATCAGGTGATAGAGAAATGCGCAGAATATAACCAACCTCTATATATAGCTTTCATTGATTACGAGAAAGCATTCGACTCAGTGGAAACCTCAGCAGTCATACAGGCATTGCGTAATCAGGGGGTAGAAGAGCCTTATGTCAAAATACTGGAAGATATATATAGCAACTGCACAGCTACTATAGTCCTCCATAAAGTCAGCAATAAAATTCCAATAAGGAAGGGCGTCAGGCAAGGAGACACGATATCGCCAATGCTGTTCACCGCATGTTTGCAGGAGGTATTTCGATGCATGAATTGGGAACAGTTGGGAATAATAATAAATGGAGAATACCTAAATAATCTGAGATTTGCTGATGACATTGCCTTGCTGAGTCACGCAGGAGGTGAACTGCAAATCATGATCAACGAGTTAGACAGGCAGAGCAGATCGATGGGTCTAAAAATTAACATGCAGAAAACCAAGGTAATGTTCAACAGTCTAGCAAGGGAACAACAGTTCACAATTGGCAGCGAGAGCCTAGAAATTGTGCCGGAATACGTCTACTTAGGGCAGGTAGTGACAGCTGATCCGGATCATGAGAGGGAGATAACTAGAAGGATAAGAATGGGGTGGAGCGCATATGGCAAATTCTCGCAGATCATGAGTGGCAGTTTACCAATTTCCCTCAAGAGGAAAGTGTACAACAGCATAATCTTACCGGTACTCACCTACGGGGCAGAAACGTGGAGGCTAACGAAAAGAGTTCAGCTTAAGTTAAGGACAACGCAGCGAGCCATGGAAAGAAAAATGATAGGTGTAACGTTAAGAGATCGGAAGCGGGCAGAGTGGGTGAGGGAACAAACACGGGTTAATGACATCCTAGTCGAAATCAAGAGAAAGGAATGGGCTTGGGCAGGGCATGTGATGCGAAGGCAAGATAACCGCTGGTCTTTAAGGGTAACGGAGTGGGTTCCAAGAGAAAGTAAGCGTAGCAGGGGGCGGCAGAAGGTTAGATGGGCGGATGAGATTAAGAAGTTTGCAGGCAAAGGGTGGATGCAGCTGGCAAAGGATAGGGTTAATTGGAGAGACATGGGAGAGGCCTTTGCCCTGCAGTGGGTGTAGTAAGGCTGATGATGATGATGATGATGATGATGATGATGAATTCATGGAGAGGTTACCACTTAAACGTCATTCCTACTGCTTTCTGTAACTTGAGTTTTTGTCAGCAAGGGAAACGAAAGTCGAGCTAACACTCACAAGTGCTCTTTTCCGTGGAATGTTTTGGTGCTCAAACATGTTCCTTCTTGCTCTGCGTAAAGAATGTGCCGCTCATGCATAGTAGCATTTAAGCTTTCACTCTGTTGACGGGAAACTTGCACACCGCTTTGCATCTGAAGTGCAGCAAGCATTCTCGTCAAGTTTTCTGGGACATTATAAACCTTAGTCCTGCGAATATGGTACGTTAAGTGAGCTAACATGACAGCATCTTGCTCCGCACTTATGAACCTGATAAACAATTGTGTTCCTACTATCTCTGGTAGATATTGACCATGCGGGCTCACTGAAATGTGCTGCGCAGGGACGCGGAGCTTCTATTCGGTTTATAGACTACAGCAATTTCAACCAAAATTGTTCAGAGAACCGGTCTTTCGAAAGCGGTTTAGTCCCGTCTAAGAGGGCGCAAAAAGCGATTCTCAGGACAAGATTAAGCGCCGCGAATATATTTGTTCCTGAGCCATGTGACAGAGGCTGCCAAGAGAAACGGTTGGCATTGTCTCCAGCAAACCGGCGTGCCGGAGGCAAACGTACAGTGCAGATTTTCCTCAGGCTAGTGGAACAGATATGATGCATAGAGGTATGTCGCACTACATCACTACCTTCCATAAACGCCTCCTGGCTCAGTTTTGGCTTATCGTTTTCCTCATAAGCTAATTTTTGTTCGCCTTACAGAAAAAGGAGACACACGAATTTATTTTCCAATGGATATCACTCAAAGAAAAATGTTTACTCCAACGAGATGGGCAATTGCCTGTCGCCTCAGCTTCACACAATAACTTAAACTACCTGACAGAGAGCCGAGAATGATACCGTCTCCCCCCAGCTGCCGAGGACATCCAAGTCTGGATTCCAAACAGCCGTAGCTGGCACACCAGTGGCGTGAACCGGCTTCTCGAACGGAACTTCAGAGGATTGTTGTTGGTGTGCCGTAATATTATTAGCAAGTGTCCCAAATAGCCCTTTAGCACCATCCATGCTCCGGCATTTCTGTTCCACGTGCAATTCTTTGGATACACACAATCTAATCTTAATCAGTAAAAATTCTCCGATTACCTTGTTTGAAAGGCTGCGCCTTAGACACGATGAGGACGTACGGGCGAAAACTAGGCAGTACATCTGATAACTTGGTATTTAATATGGCGATGTACTGCTTCGTTTCATAGAAGGCTACTACTGCACTCCTCATTCACATGAGGAAGCAACATAAAGGGCGGCATTATATTTTAAAATACTAGAACATATATGAGTTAGACTCAGGAGATCCAGCGCAAGCGGCGGGCTGAGTTGCTGGCATTGCCCTCTATGGACGGTCGAACTGAGAAAAAAATTGGGAGACGGAAAATCCGCTTCTACAGTTCTACGGCTCGATTTTTGTCATTTCCCGTGTTTTTGCCCACACGAGACTGTTGGAATTCCATCAATATACCATAGCATGGCACGTGACCGCAGCATAAAGAGGGAATGCAAAAGAAAAGCGTGGGCCCAGAGACTACGACTTCACTGCATGTTACATTGAGGTCTCACAGCACTCTCGGAGACTGACGATGACATGGTGATACCGTAGAAAATAGCGTGATATGACGACTGAAGTACTAAAAAACGACATTTTAGACAACAAGGCAGAAGTTCAGCACTTCTTTCATTTTGTAGGCATGTAAAGGTTCGCAGAACAAATTTTTTGTTTTGTGAAATAGCGAGCGATTGGTCTATTCACAGCCTGTCAAGAAACACGTATTGTACGCTTACTACCTCAGAGAGAACTGTATAAAGAGAAGCGTTATGCGTGTATTTTTATTTTTATTTTAAACTATTTCTCAAGCCACTTCCCTCTGCAAATCCTCTCGCCTTGAGAGTACAAATAAAGAAGTACAGAAATAAAGACAAGTGAGCCTCCACAGCGCCACCGGCTGCACAAATACCACTGCTCCGGGAATAGATTGAGTTCCTTGCGCGCTTTAAGTGCGGTTGACTACTCTAGCACCAGTCCCAAGTTCTCACTCTCTCTGAGAGACCGCGGTCCTGACTGTCCAGAGATCATGATAGCGCCCGGCTTTCGTCGCTAAACTCAGGGAACTGCGTCGGCGCTGAAATGGACATAGATGTTATACATAAACCAAACCCTTTTCGTCATTCAATGGACATCTGCCCCTTACTCTCCAACCGTGATATTTAACCACATAAAATTTAGACTGCTAATGCTCATTGCATTCGAATCAGTGCGAAAGCGCGGATTTGTGCGACGTAGAAGACGACGATGAGCGGGCAGTGCCGGGCAAGAGAAAGCTCGCGCTTCTCGGACATACAGTCGTAATAAATAATGATTGGTTTTGTGGGGAAAGGAAATGGCGCAGTATCTGTCTCATATTTCGTTGGACACCTGAACAGCGCCGTAACGGAAGAGATAAAGGAGGGAGTGAAAGAAGAAAGGAAGAAAGAGGTACTGTAGTGGAGGGCTCCGGAATAATTTCGACCACCTGGGGATCTTTAACGTGCACTGACATCGCACAGCACACGGGCGCCTTAGCGTTTTTCCTCCATAAAAACGCAGCCGCCGCGGTCGGGTTCGAACCCGTGAACTCCGGATCAGTAGTCGAGCGCCCTAACCACTGAGCCACCGCGGCGGGGCACATACAGTCGGCAAGACGCAATTTTGCAAGGATCCGAATGTCAGGATCTGGGATTTCGAAATAAAATCTAATCAAGGCAAACATCAAACCGTTCCGTGTTGCTTGATGCCGGCTGCTTGCTTTAGTGCCGCCGCTGCCCCTTGATGCCACCGCTAATGCGAATGGGCCGGCATGGTACCCGCTGCAATCACTTCAATACACAACTTACCAGTTGCCATAATTTAAAGGATATGGTACAGTGCTGTGACATAGCAATGCAGATTTCTCGCACAAAACTCTAATATACTTTTTGCTGATATTATGAAACGCAAGCCTCATCACACACTTCTTCAACCGAACGACTTTCCAACCACAATGACGTTGAAAGGTTGCTGGTACAATGAAAGAGACACGTATTGTCAGAGTTCATTGAAACCAGCCTGCAATATTTCCCCAATATCTTCGTCCTGTACTCAGAAAGTTGGCGAGCAGTATACATGCAATGCTTCTCAATATGAAACTAATATTTGTGCACAATTTTAACATTTGGCAGTAGCATTGCGTGTTACTTATTGCCACTGGGTTAGCGTCGTGACTACATTTCTTAGTGCTTCTCCCCTATTATCTCAAGATCGTCTGAAATATCACTACAGCTGAACACTCCACAGAGCCTGCAGGAATCTAGCGGAGTAAAAGTTGTCTTTCGAAGTTTTCACCCCATCCTTCTTGACAAAAAAATTGCTGCCGCCGCGTAAAACATCCAATCAGTCTAGGCGGAGAGGTGCAGCTGCATCACGCTAAAATAAAATCAGGTACTTGTGTGCGAAAAGGCACAAGAGGCACATCGACTAGACCGCTAACGCTTTCATAGTGCGCCCTGCAACCTTCCTCTGTAGGTTTTGAGCTTGCTACTATCATCAAACGTATTCTTCTAACCAGAAGATCGTCCAGATTATCAGTTCTTATCCGTATGAATAAAGAACTTAACATCTCTCAATATTAGAGTACGTTGCTAAACGAGCACTGTGATTAAAAGCCTTTGGTCAGAATAAATTTCACAAGAGATATATTTAGAAGATAACATTTATTTTTTTCTGTTACCATTGTGCCTACCAAATCACCGAAAGAAAGAGCAGCATTCGGGCAAAAAATAGAGCAGTGCCTGTATACAACTCACTAAACAGTCTAGTATCTTAACTTTTCACATGTTTGTAAACAGATATTCAACAAGAGCCACGAATTCTTTTGTCTAATACACAGAGGTCATGTGCGTACCCAGACAACTTTAGAAAGCGTGGGAGCAGCTGTTTTGGCCGCACAGTAGATGCGCACGACTTAACCTGACAAGCTCAGCCGGAACCCATCGTGCCAAACTACAATGTAGATTGTTGTTCAGTGACCAGCTTTGCGCGTTTTCAAGCCGCAAAATGCATCTGATTCAAAGGGTCACTCAACGACAAATGATATTCAGTGTGGACATGACCAAATAATGAAAAATCACTCCAAACTGATAGAAAGCAATACTTAAGACAGACTCTTACAGAGAGGGAGAGTTCTTGCAACGCAACTTAATAGTACACGTGGGCTACACACAAAGAAACACAAGACCTTCACTGGTACTGCGACAGACGAACGCCCATTAGATCATTGAAGTGCCTATTTGACGACTGGCGCGCGTTACCTTGCTGGCACATGGATTGAGCGTATTTGGTGCGGAGCGCTGGTTGTCACGCTTCAGCACATTCTTCAAAGAACCGAAATACTACAATGGCTAGCCGGTGATGCTAAGCGGCTCCCTCTTATCAACGGGCCGAATCTATAGCTGACTTTGCCCCAAGGCGCTGCACTCATGTACACTAAATTCCACACTTCTAATGTTCTCGCTTTCTTCCGCCAGGGCCCGAATCGCTATTGATCTGAGAGGAGGAGGAAACCTGAAGGCGCGAGTGATTATTCCTTCTGGTGGAGACCGTCGCTTCAGAGCGAAGCAGAGTAATTACTTTGAAGGCCTCGCCTTGGAGGGAACGGGATCCATGAGGCAAGGTCTCGCGTAACGTGTGGCGCCCTGCACTCAGCATAAAGGGTACTGCTCTTATTCTGTAGAGCAAGGCATGCAATCAGGCTCTTGATAGAAGAATACAATAGCTATAAAGTAAAACGGGTACAAACACCTCAGCGCAGCAGACAAAAAAATTGGTTGTGGTTTATCTTTGGTTAAACCTGGAGTGACGCGATAGCTACAGCTGGCCGAGTGGAACTTGGTCACGTGACGAACCACGTAATCAGCCACGGCGCAGCGCCGCCGGCAGCTGCTCCCACCATGTGATCAACCACGTGACAGCATTGCGGCGTCGCCACAGGGTGGCAGTGCAGCCACAGGGTGGCGGCGCCGCCACCGCCATGACGCCGCTACGCTGAAGGCTAGAAATGCAACCGCAATGTAGCAATCGCTACTAAAACACAAGGAGACGCGAATGGGGCAATGCGGAAGATAAGGGCTCGAAGTGGTATATGAAACCCCTGCCTGCTCGAGTAGCAGCTACTCACTCTAAACTGCTTCCCGTCTGCGTCGATGCCACTTCCATCTTCTGTCATCATCTGGTAATTAAGGTGCCGCCTCATCGTTAATGTATACGCATAGTCGCGACGAAAGACGATCAGCACAATGAGATCACCAGAGCGACTAATATAGCATGCGCGGCTAGCGCAGCGCTCTACTTTGCGAAAACGCCAGGCACTTTTCTTATCGGCTTGTTCATAACCGCAGTTCCGAGCGCTGCTATCTTCAGCTCCGGTGGCACGTCGCTAGTGCTATGTAACATTCTGACGTGCCGTGCTCCCCGCCGAAAGCATTAACTTCTACCCCGCTGTGCTTCCGTCGGAATCTGCCCTGCGTGCTGCTTTGGATTCCTTGTCAAGTCACCACCGCAGGGATCGCAACCCATATCTCGCGAGCAACAGTTTGGTGATGCGCAGTTGCGTTGCACGGGCACGCACCAAAATGAGTGGAAGAAAGAGGGTTCAGTTTAAATGGCTAACAATGAGTCATGGTGCCCCACATCTTAATGCACGCAAAGCAACGCAATCTCCCAAGTACGTCCCAAGAATTTTTTAATCGTTGTGATACAGGATAGACCACTTCTAGCTTGAATGCTCCTGCTGCATGACCGCACTCTTCCGATTGTTTGTGTGTTTGTTGCACGCATGTATCAAAGCAAATAAGCAGATTACGAGCACTAGCTATAGATATCGCTCCGCGTGTGCCAACATGCTTCGTGCGAGGCCGTGTGGAACCTTCAGGCCATTAGAAGAACAAAGTCACACCTCTGGCGTGTTAAAGCTGGGACTTGACTACGCTGTGCGCCCACTGGCATACATGGAATAAATTTTGTCGCGCCGCGCCGACCTTCTAAATTTGCGGCTATTTTAACACGATAGCTTAAGGAGCTGGAGTCGCAGAAAAGCCGGCGTGGGCGTAGTAACGCGATAATCTCCAAATAAAAATTAACAGTGGCTTTGCTCGGCTATGCCAGGATATGCGTAGCGTGTGCTACGCCGAGCCGGTGAGCCTCAATTGCCGCTGAGCAGCAATTTCGCTCTCCTTCTACATGTCTATACCACACCGGCAAACGCCCCGCTATATGTATACCCTCACGGATACCTCTGCGCATGCACACAAAATGAGAGCCGCTATCAAGCGGCTCTGGCGCAGCGTCAGACTTGGCTACTGCGCAACGGAGGCGCACAGCTGGGCACGTGGCGGAGCCACTGCGTCTGCTGCCGCCACGGAGGAAGACCGGCGAGTCTCGCGCGGTGGCGGCGGCGGCGGCTTTGGCGCGCCACCTGTGCGCCGTGTGACGTCACTCCTCCTCGTGCATGCGCAGCATGGCTCTCCAGGAGCCACGAGAAACTGCTACACCTCGGCCAGTGTAGCTCACACTACGAAAATAATCGGAGATGCGGGAAATCGAACGCCGGTCTTTCAGAATTTGGTTGTTGTAGTACTGCCGTTGCTGCAGTTGAAGAGCAGCGCGTTGCCTTGCAACGCATTTGCAAGTCTGCCGCAGTCTTTTCTACTTTTTCTTCAGGGTCTGAAATGGGTGACTTTATTGTTGCGTGCAAGGTTGCTAAAACAGCAGCAGGAGACAGAAAGGACTCCGTTTTTAGGTTTTGCCAAAAGATAGCAAGCTCCGAGAAGAGTGGCTCGCGAGGATTAACAGAGCAGGAGAAACCGTAAAACCAGATGTTTTGATCGTGCATCTAAGACCTTCTTTAATAAACAACATCTACTGAAGCGAGTTTATACAAACGTGAAACCGTATTGTATGTATTAAAGATAACTGAACGACCTCAGCAGAGCAAATAGGCAGAGATAAGCAGGAGCGCTGGCTCTCAGTGTGACTCGATCATGTGCTCTATAAAAGTTCTGTAATCAGTGCAAAAGCAGTCAGCATGGTGATTATAGCTGGCGGAGGTAACATGCGCTGTTTTTCCACCTCGCCGTCAACAAGCGTACTCTACGAGACCGATAGTGACCGTCGGATTCGAGTTGTTTATTGCAGCCGGAAACTCCGAGCGCAGTTCTGCAACTTCAGGAATGGCGTCGTCAGTGGGCCAAGGACGCACGCAATCGTTCCTGCCATTATCTTCAGGATAGGACATCAAGACTAACTGCAAGCTAGTTTGCTCGACTGCTAGTTATTGAACTGGCGTTCGCTGTCCTTAACCCTCGGTGGTAGATATCCCTGAAACATGTATGCGAATGAGAGTTTCGCTGTGATTGCAGCTTTGTTTTCAGTTTCTCATTGTGACGCGTTTGATTGGAAATTCGTCAGCAACTAGCCAACTGTAAGGATCAAAATGTCAAATCCCAGCGAAATGCTCGTTGCCAGTAAAACAAACCGCTGAGAAGCCACCCATGGCTTTGTGTTTTAAATCCCCTTACTCAAGATGGAAAAAAATCTACTTGTAATGCTTCACGGGTTCGCGGATCTCTTCTGGACGTTGCATATGAGTACCTTCATAAATGTTGTACAAAAATAAAATCAGCACGGGTGCCACAAACTTGGAATCTCGAGAGTTCCATGGAGCACGCCTATTTGCAGTGCTTTCTTAAATGCCGCACGTCCTTTTTATTTTTGTGGTGTTGCATTCTAGAAACGTTGTTATTATCGCAGGTTTTCAAACAGATACATCCACCCCAATACCTGTCGCACTCTGTTTTCAAAGATTCGCCCTGATGCCCTGATGAATCACCATCTTTTGGACGCATTGGCGTGTATAGCCGTCTTATTGCTGATATTGGATAGACTACACTTGAACTTTATCTCCGAATCAGTTGCTGACAGGAATACATGTGCATTTGAAATGAACACAAGAAGAATTGAGCACTGACAAAATGCAAATTTATAGGTGTTTCGCAAAGAGAAAGAATTGCGTACCGTACTCTTCTAGAATAAATGGCCACCCGTGGTTCTTTAACATGCAATGAAAGCACACAACACACTGGCATCCTTCTATTTACTTTCTTTCAAACGCAGCAGCCGCAGCCCAACATTTATACCTCTGGGCCGCAAATTTCGCGAAAACTGTTCTAGTGCAGTGGCACTTCCCTAAACAATTAATAGTAGTCGCACTGATATGCAGCGAGCATACAATGCTAAAAAAAGAACACCCAGTGTTCCCAGTGTCCTTTAGTGGAAAGCCGCCCGATTTCTCTATATACAAGCAAAATATGTATGCAACACAACGCCTGGCAAGCCTAACCTGTTGTTATTTCGTCATCAATAGTTTCAGGTCAAACGTGCAGCTCTGGACGAGCATACAACAACTGCAGGTGGTTAGCCTCATGTTGCAACAATTATTCAGCGCTAGCTTGTTCTCGAAAAGGCAAATACAGTGATGACGCTCGCATAACTATCACTTTCATTTCAATACCATCCTACAAACATGCGCAAGCAAGGGAAGAGAAATGAGGGGCTCGTTATTATGTACGTACGCATAAAGAAAGCAGCCACTGAAACCACGGCGCATGGGTAATTTTTTCAGTTTCTTAACGCGCCAGCGTTAAAGGCCCCTTGTCGCATACAACTTCTTGTCAGCTTTTATCGGCGGCGTGGTCAAAAACTTCACTAATCGACCGGTCCGTTACGTCACAACGGCTTGATGTCGGGTGCACGTTAATTAAAACACCCCCGTAGTGCACCACCAACGCGCCAAAGTGGCACGGTGAAAGAGAAATTGGTGCTAGCGTGCTCAAAATGTGTTAAAGGCGCTTATATATGCGAAATAAAGTAATTGCGCGAAATGTACATTGCAGACAATTAGGTGGGATTCGAATCCACCACCCTTGGATTGTGAGGCCGGTAGGCTACACATAGGTCACAATTTTTTTTGTTTAGGTCACAAAATGCTCATCGGATGCAGTGGTATAAATGTGGACCTGGTGAATGCGTTGTGGTCGTTAACTCTCCCTAGTGTCTTAAGAACATGTACAGACACGTGCATAGTTATGACTATGCTAAATTAGTGAATAGGTAATTAAACCAGATTAATTCGAATGCTGAGATGGTTCATTGTGTCTGCACGGTTTGATGCACGTGCATGTGCGGGTAACGCGAATGAGGTGCGATTCGGGCTTCACTAATCGGTGAAAGAGAGGCGTTGCCGATTGTGTCGCCACGTGGGGATGCAATGCTGCTTATACCTCATTTGCCTGGCAGAAATTTTTAAAACCTCTACGGAGTCCACCGAGGGCCGCTGCAATCCTGTTTATCTGCGGAGAAGGTGGAGCCATCCCCCCCCCACCCCCCAACCCGCACGGCTCCGGATTAGCGGGGCGGTCAGAAAACGCTGTCGCGTTCTACTTTTAAAAGCGAAGCTTAAAGTCCTCCTAGTCATTTTTCAATTTATTGTGTCGATCAGTGGGAGACTGATAGTATAAATATTATAATTTTATTATTAGTGTTGCAAGCCCCTTATTTCTCCTTCCCTTGCCTGCTCAGTAGTATAACGAAGGCCTCGAATCTAACCATTCTTAGAGCAATAGGCAGCAAAACGCGGTTCTCGCAGAGCTTCCGGCCTCAGTGTTCGATGACGTGGCATATCCCACTTGCGGTAATAGAGGAAGTACTACGTCCCCCGGTACGGACAAGTGTGGGGCTGGTGAACACACTGGAGGTTCAGTTGCACTACACATGAATATCCCCGAAAGCAGAAAACTGGGAAGCCATCGCCGTAGCTCAGTTGGTAGAGCACCGGACGCGAAATTCAGAGGTCGTGGGTTCTGATGCCACCGGCAACTTGTAGTTTTTTTCTGCTTTGTAATGAGTTATATTTAGGCTTATACTACATACTACATAATTATTACTACATAATCTCTCACTGATCAACACCAAAAACTGTAAAAAATACATTGAACTGTGCTCCGTGCATTTCGTGGCTGTTACCTTGCTTCATAGTGTACTAACATGCATAGCCACGGTCGCCTATGAATGAGCATGCCGATGCAAACGACACGGTATCGAAAGGGAGGCGTTTTAAGTAAGGTCAAACAGATAGCGCTCTAAAATAGATTATGTTTACCTTTTTAGTAACGCAAAGTGATGTTAGAGTGGGGCTGGCGCGAGGCCTGTGCCAGCCGGCGTCAACATGGAAAAAAGCGCAGAGGACGAAATCGAACACTAATTGTACAAAACACGCACAATAATAATAGTACTACTTTGTACCTGGTGCAATTCACAATATTTTGAAAATTTTCTATTCGTTACACTCCCTGAGAACATGAAAAAACAATCGCAAAGAGAAATATTTAGCCGGTAATTATCAAATCGGGCAAAGCTCAGGTGTCATTCAAAGAGCATATCGCTTCTTAGAGGCGCGATTCTCAGCCTGGGTTGGAGCCAGTGTCGTTGGTCGACCGCGGCGCCCCAGTCTTCCTCTCGGGTGCCGGGATGCTGTTCAGGCGGAAGAGGAAGAGCGCGTAGGCGAAGGCGGCGATGAAGGCCACCACCAGAGCCGCGACCCAGACCAGCGAGCGGGCCGACGCACCGGGTGAGGAGGACCTCTCGGCAGGTGGTGGAGCCTCGCTGCTGATCTCGGTAGGGGAGCGGTCACCTCCGGAAAGCAGGAAACGATTGGCTTTCTCATGGGAGAGAATGACTATTGAACAATGACTGTGGGGTTGTTTCGGTAGATGCGAGCGCAATGCATGCTCCAATTGCGGGTTGTGTGGTTCCAAGACCTGTCTATTATGCTTGAGTTGCAACTTGAAGTTCTCTATACATATAGGAAAAACTTAAGCGCTTCCCAGCATTTCCTGGGCTTCCTCTGCGGAGGTTATTTTGCAGGTAGTGCCGCTAGTCCCACAAAATAAGGTTGCTCTTTAAACCTAATGGGGGCTTAACTACCCAAATCCGCTTAGGCTATGAGGGACGCAGTAGTGAAGGGCGCCTGAAATTTCGACCACTTGGGGTTCTTTGACGTGCAATGTCATCGCACAGTAGAGCGGCCCCAAGCACTTCACCTCCAACAAATACGAGCAGCCCAGGGCCAAAGCCACTGAGCAACCGCGGCGGCTCAGCCTATGGTTAACAAACTTATTTAAGATCAATGCACTGGGCAGGTGCATTGAACTAGAAAACCTTCGCGAAGTGGCTGTAATTTGGGCCCTTTTAATGACTGATATCAAGCGTCATGGCTCAAAGGCTTAGCGTAGACAAACAACATTATCATATGGCGAATAGGTAAAGAATAAACGTGCCGAAGTTCTTGTGCGTGTTTCTCTATACAACGCTCTAAGGAATTAGTAAGAGGGCGCTCTGCTAGAAAATCACGCGTAGTGCGCACGGTGCGTTGTGAAATAATTAGGAGTTGGCGTACTCTATCAGGCGCCTATACCAAAGCGTGCTGAATATAACTGTGTATCCCTATGCATTACACTGAACACAATAAATAAATTGTTCACTTTTTTGATATTCTCGTACTTAGGCCCATCAGAACGCCTCAGATTTTCAGTTCAAATTACTAACACAGAAGCTTAAAATAAACAGTGACCGATGCAGAGTCAGCGCTCCTCTTTGTTCACCTTTTTGCGCTGCTGCCATACCATATAAACAGTAATATAGCAGTTTTGACTAAGAAAACAAGATATATATATATATATATATATATATATATATATATATATATATATATATATATATATTTAAAAGCGATTTTCTCGCGCACTGAGCACCACATCATTGCTCCAAGCCAGTGCATGCTTTCCTTCGCTTTCTTTCCGCAAAAGAAAGGCGAATGACGGCAAGAGCCACAAACTTCTTCAATGAATAATAGACAATAACACAGGATCGCATCTTTTTTGTGTGTGTCTTTGTAGCTGAGGGTAAATATCTCTCCGCTTCCTAGAACAGACATGTAAAGCAAATAATGGGATCTGAACAATTGCACATTAAGATGTTTTACCTAGTCCCTTCTGTCTTCAAAACATTTTTCCCCTGCAATGTTTTTTAAATAGCGAGGCAAATTAAAGCTGTTATTCAAAGTTGCTACTCGTTTTTCTTATAACGCTAAAACGACCAGAAGAAAAGTATGTGTAAAAAATTCTTAAGGCCTTGCTGAACAAAATGAACGCTTCCTAAGCTGGTGCAAACCTATTTTAAAGTATCCCATTAAAATCAACACTATGCCGTCTGAACAAACAGAACAGATCAAACCATGAATGTATTATTTACTAATGCGCACGTTTACGCTCTTACGCATCGGTTGATCGTATTAGATAGATAAAGAGGAGGAGGGAAAGGCAGGGATGTTAACGAGAAAGGGGTTCCAGTTCGCTACCCTGCACTGGGGAAGAGGGATTAGGGGTCTAAAATGAGGAAGAGAGAAGGAAAAAAAGGCATAACACACAAATTCGTATTATCTGATCGTATTAGGGCAAGGTTGGATTCTGTACCTTTCGAATGTGCGCGGAGCCGATTTTCCTCGCTACTTTCGGAGGTGCCGATGGCTGGACGGCCGGGTGCCGATGGACGTTCGGGATTCCGGCCCGGAAGCGCTGACCGACCCCAGGCTTTCGAAGCTATTGACGGGTGCCCTGGGGCCCTCCTCGCTCAAGGCCGAGAGCTGCTGCAGCTCGCTGTAGCTGAGGTTCATCGCCTCCAAGAGGTCCCGCTCAAAGGCGTGTCCATCATTGCGAGAGCGCCTGCTCCAAGAGGTGGTTGTGTTAGCTTCAGTCGTGTCATCCTCGGCCGTTGTGGTAACGGACATCGTCGCAGCAGCAGAGCTGTTCATCTTCTTCTTCGAGAGATGTGGCGCGTGCCATTTGAGCACTTCTTTCACGGCCGTGTTGTTGTTGATCTCGAAACAACAAGAAAAAATCCGGGATGAAAATGGACTTAAATTTTATTGACCGCATACCAGCTATCTCAGTTCACTTAAGCCAAGGCCAGAAAATAAAATATTTGAGGCAGACGACGGGAACCAGTTCCATAATTTTGGCAGCCGTATTGCACAACACAGGCAATGTTTTGTTTTGCAAGTAATCTATTAGTTAATTATTTATGTATTCTGAAATTACTGCCGCCGTGATTTGAGAGTTGTAATGGCCCTCGGCTCCTGACCAGAAAGACGCGGGTTTGATCCCGGCCGCGGCGGTCGAATATCGATGGAGGCGCAATTCTAGAGGCAATTTTACTGTACGATATCAGTGCACGTTAAACAACTCCTGGTGGTAGGAATTTCCGGAGTCCTGCACTGTGGCATCGCTCATCGCGTAAGTGGATTAGGGATGCTAAACAACGATAAACCATAAACCAGACTTAAATTACTAAATATTTAATTTCGACATCAAATGGTAATTGAAAAAGTTAGATAAAGCCTTCTGAAAGCCTCATTCCGTTATTTATAATAAGGAAAGCCTCATTTCTATCTTTATCCAAGCTTCAAAGAAACCCACGATGCAGAAAAAAAAAACGTGTGACTGGCGCAATCGCGCTCCAAATTGTGCTTATCTCTACCGTGGATTAAGCGAACGAAAGCAGCTGCGGCCGTGACTCAACAGCCTCGTTACAGCTGTATGCCGACATGTTGGGGATAGTTTTGGGGACAGCTTTAGTCAGCCAAGTTGGCGCTTGACGGCGCATGTTGCAGAGAGCGCGCCGCGCTTTGCTGTGCCGATAAAGGATACCAAGCTGGAATGATACAAATGATAGGAAGTTTATCGTTCGCAAGTAAACAAAGAAAGAAAGTAGGAAGGAAAGGAAGGAAGAAAGAAAAAAGGAAAGGAAGAATAAAGGAAAATGAAAGAGCGAGAGAGAGAGAAAGAATGAAGGAAAGAAGGAATAAAAGGGGAAAGAAAGTAAGAAGGAAAGAAAGAAGGAAAAGAGAAGGAAAGAAGGAAGGAATGAAAGAAAGGCAGAAAGAAAGAAAGAGAGAGGGAAGAAGGAAGGAACGAAAGAAAGGCAGAAAGAAAGAGAGGAAGAAAAAAATAAAAAGAAATATAGTCCCGTTTTTTACTTGCTGCGCAGCGACAAAAGCGTTGACCCGAGGCTGTTCTGAATCCATATCATTTCGGGTGGATACCATTCATGACAGGCGCTCGTATAGGTTTCCTTGCGCAACGATAGAGCTCGTGCATTTTGTTGGCCATGCTCCGTTCCATTTCTTATTACCGCCTAAGTAATGATGATAGAGACTTCTCTTATTTGATATTTCAGGTATCGCGGTGTAAATTTGTGCGCTTGATACATTGTCCTTTGCGTAACCGAAAAAAACGTAGTCCAAGGGTGCCGTGTCCCCTGACCTGGCTAGCCAATTCCCGGGACCTAGCCGTCCTACCCACCTCTACGGAAAAGAACCACCGAGCCAGGTGCGGGCCTTGACGCTGCTGTGTACGTGGGTGTCATCCTGCAGAAACCAGGTATCAGTGGCTTTGGCGGGTGGCAGATAAAAAAGGAACTCGTAAATGGTTCCTTCGAAGATATCACTCACATAGCGCTCTGCGGTCAGCGTTTGGCCCAAACAGACATGCAAAGTGGGGACTTGACTCGCCCCAATTGTAAGTACTGTGCATGTGTAACTGTATTCCGAGGCGCAGATTGGGATCAGTTGGAGATAATGGTTAATGGTAAGTACGTAAGCAATATTCGACTCTCTGGGGGCATTGCCTTTCTGTCTGTCAGGAGATGAATTGCAAAGCGTGGTCGATGGTTTGCAAGCAGAGCAGAACAATGGGTCTAAAAAGTAACGCGCAGAAAACCAAACTAATGTTCAACTGTCTCGCAAGGAGACATCAGCTGAGGCCTTCTGGCGAGGTCCTGCAGGTTGAAAGAGAATGCGTCTACATAGGTCAGGTGTAGCCGCTGATTCGGATCATGAGAAGGAAATGAACTAAAAGGATAAGAATGGGGTAGAGCGCATACGGCCAGGTTCTCTCAGGCCATGAATGGAAGTTTACCAATATCCGTCGAGAGAAAAGTATACAACAGTATGCAGCCTTACCGGTACTCGAATAAGGGGCACCAACGTGGAGGCTAACGCAAATGGTGCAGCTAAAGTTAAGGACAACTGAGCGAGCTATAGAAATAAAAATGACAGGTGTAACGCTGAGAGACCGGAAGCAGGCAGAGTGGGCTCGGGATAGAAACGCCGGATAAAGATATCCTGATCGAAATCAAGAGGAATAGATGGGAATTCGCAGGGCATGCGCTACGAAAGGAAGATAACCGCTGCTTTTTGGGGGTAACGGAGTTGATTCCGAGATGAAGGTGAGAAAGATGTGCGAATGAGATTAGGAAATGTGCTGGGATGCGTGGCCAGCAGCTGGGAAAGAACAAGGATCATTCGAGAGACGCGGGGAGAGGCCTTTGCCCTGCAGTGGGCGCAGTCAGGCTGATGAACATTATGGCATTACAAAGATTGGCTGCTTTATCTGCTATCTGAAATAACCCTCAGCCGGATGCTTACAATGATCATTCGGAGACTTGACACATGAGTAAGCTACAACATATACGAAAAATAAGCGTCTCTCAATATTTTCTGTCGCAATGACGTCTGCACTAGCAATAGCGCTACAGTTCTAGTGCGCCTGTGTGGAAACGTTTTCTCGCTGCCGACTACTGCGCAAGAATAAACAAGATGAGTTTCGGTTTAAATCCTTACTGCGCAGTAAATCATTAGACGTAACTATGAAAATTCTGAGGTGGCTGAAATTCACCATCAGCATTCTTGAAATCAATATTTCCTTGTTTGGCAGAGTTTTGAAGCACATGATATTTGCCATCGTTGATTCACCTCTAACTTTGTAGCTTACCTTGAGTACCTGCTTTACCTCATCGTTTCTGACCTGCCTTTTGTATCTATTCTCTCACTGCTTCAAAAAGACATTTCTCTTTCGCTTCTTGTCACATTTACTATAAATGGCTTAAGCTGTTCACCATCCCTAGTTAAGGGTAATACAAGCCCTTATAAAAATACAAGAGAAGTAGGACCGGAAAAGTTATCAATCGCTATCGCGCGACGATGATTTGTACAATGGGTTCTAAGGTGGAGAAAATACACTCTCGTATGTTCCACTGTTTCCGTCATCTGATGCCTATATTGTCAACCTAACGGTGCATTTAAATAGGTTGATGATTTGCTTCAAGCTTTTCGTCTCAAAAACTAGTCGTGGTTCACGTCAATCACACTGCAAATTGTTCTTTTGAGTATTAAAACTAAATTTTCCTTATGTTTGTTGGATAGGAGGTTACTTTACTAATACACGTCACTGTCACCTGAAGTTCAGTACTCACCATCCGCATGAGAGGCAGCAGAATTCACAGTATTCAATGCCATTTATTGAAGCTCAAAAGCATACACCGTACGCTTTGAAGCATATCCGATGGCTTACAAACGAACACAGAGAAAGACACTGACAAGGCAAGCGTCTTTTTTGTCTACATTGGTGCGCACTCGTACGAAGCCTGCAAACCTTTTTCTTGCGTTCAAAATAACTGAGCCTGTTTGTTATTCTGTCCTTAGGGACCCAGTTTTTTTTAGTGATATCGAAATACGCTAAGGCTGCCTTGTTATCATATGCCGTCACAGTCTTCTACTTCCTGGAAAACAATTTTTCAATCTAAATTTTTTCTTCTTTGTATTTTTGTGTTACATTATTTTATTTATTTTTTATTGCTTACTCTTACAACTACATTTACAAGACCATGCTATTATCGATGGTGGATATATCGTCCTCTTTGCCGATACAAATCTTTAAAACTTGACAGAGCTTCTATGTAGCCGGCATCAGTTTCGCAATATAACTTTGCATTTAGAAGTAAAGATAAAAATGCTTGATAGATATTTTTTTATTTTTGTCTACTTCTAGAGCATTTTCGCATACAAAATACTCGCCTAACTGCCCAATTCAGGTGTGGAAACCCCACCTATATTTCCCAGTTTTTAATATAAAACTCTGTAAATGCAAATCTGTAAAACACCTTGTTCAAGACCCGCTCGACCTTAGGCTAATTACAAAAGGAGGAATGAATAGTTTTGACTAATGCTCTTCAGACACGCACAATACACGTATATATATACAATTACATCTTCTCGAAAGTACTGCATTCAGAAATGAGAAAAATGTGGGAGCATAGTGTTTAACGCACAGAACTGATATTTTAATTGCAGCGAACAATTATTTTCAGAATCAGCCAAGATTGAACAGTGTAACATTTCAATCGCGTATCCTGTGTACCTTGATCATATATGAAACAGTAATGCGCAAAGAATAGCAGAACTTTCATACTTAGGTAGGCTTAAAAAGTGACAAGTCCAGCTTTCAGCTTTATGTGAAAGGCTGTGGGTGCGCAGCCACCACGCAAATGTTGCAATTGGTGGTGTTGTCCGACGTGCCATTCGACTCCATCATCCCCATAAAGGTCGCAAGCTTGAGATACGTACTATTTGTCGGTTTTGTTTGGAAAACATACCTTTTTGTATTTAAAGCCCAAAACATCATTAAACCTTTCAGCGGTGCCTGTACTCGGTGCCTGCTAGAGCTTCATCAGGACTGACACGCGCCATGTACCAACGACATGCCGGATGGAATACAAGAAGAAGCATATAGGTTAGGTTATATGCCTTATGAAAATTGTTTAAGACACAAAATAATGTGTAAGAATAAATTGAATATTTTCGAAGTACTCTTTGTTTTATTGCAATTAAATGAAGCCATAGAAGTCAATAAGGAACGAGTTTTTGGACTCTTGTTTCTACAAAATTGTGTGCAAATGTTGACGGAAAAGGCGACGTATTTGTTCTGTTGTCGTTTTGCAGCAATGTTTGACAGCCTGTTCAGCCAGGATGTGGCAATCACTGATTCATTATAAACGTAAGCGGTGGTTAGAATAATGTCCAAGACGGTTATAAATTTTGTACAGCATGGAGTGCACGTCGGGCTTACACCTGATCGGTAAAGTGCTTTGGTGTTCGCGTTACTAAGGGTGCGGGCGATGCAGCCCAGTTTATACACAGACGCACGCTAGGTATTTTCATTTGTAGCATCTGTATCTCGGATGGTACAATAGGGAAGAAAAGCATCTTCACAGTATCTTGTTAAGCACTATCAGACTAATCGACTTTCTGGTGAAAGAAGTAATTCTTATCGAGAACAAAACAGTGCAGCATACAATTCGTGTTTTTAAGCTTCTTTTGGTGCGCGTACAGAAAGCGGCTGCGTTGAAATACCGCTACAAGCCGTTTTCAGATATTATTTTATTTCCACTATACATTGTTTTACGCGCGTGCTAAATAATTTAAGGCTTGGGGGCAACAAGTTGCAGCCGTCCTTTGTCTTATGCGACAGCGCAGCATAGGTTCTGTACACTGCCGGATAATAGCCGCTCCCATCGGCATCTAAACTGGTGAACTGCCACTGACACGCTCTTCAGGGGATGTTAACATTTTGAGGAACTGCTCCCGACATTTATTTCGCCTCTAAAAAAATCCATGCAGGCTTTAAAAACAACCAAGTAGGCTGGTTTGCATCGTGAAGTGCCAATGGCTTCATTTAGTAAAGTCATGCTTGAAATTTACGTCAATATTTCACAAAACCTGGAAAATATAGAAACGCTAGTATTTTCTAAATCTGGGGGAGAAGGATTTGTCTGGAGCGGGATTTTTTTTTTCGGTCGTGGACGTGATTATGAAAAGGCCGAATATTTTATATCGCTATAGGCGACAGAATCTGCCGGAGGGTCTGCTAAGATTTAAAACATTATATATAAAAACATTATTTACTGTGCTTCGTAGCAAGCATTGAAGATCACACCAGTTCTGATGCAAAAAGTGTTATGTTCGTAGGAAGAAAAAATTCCGTTCAAGTGGTATTGCATACTCAAAGAAAACTGAGAATTCGCCCTGAAAACAATTTCGTACATAGCTCCTCAAAATATTTAAGGCACTATTGTTTCTGTAAAAAATGCAAATAACTGAAGTCGGAACAAAGCCACTCACCTTGGTGACGAAGTAAATATAAGACATTCAAATAGTTGTTATTCCCAGTACGTCGCAGAGCTGCAAATTCTTCGTCTCTTGCCACTTCCCAGTTTCAATTCGCAGGAGTAATTTGATGCGCAATTTAGTTTTTAGTGTTGACACTGTCGCCAACTCGGCTTATTTGTACTGCTTTGTGGACCCTTTTTCTTGAAATTTTCTTGTGTTGCTGAAAAGCGTTGAATTACGACAACACCGTTCTCTTTGATTAGCGCCTCTCAAGCTGAAACTCCCATGGCTTCTCGTGACCAGGTTCTTCATTCTAATCTTCCCTATGCGTGCTAAGAAGGAGACAAGCGGTGATGCTGTAGCAAAAAGTGTTCTTTGCAATGTCCTCCATACAGTTGTATCTTTTTTAGACCGGAAACCACATGCTTTCTATCCAACTTCACGAACAGTGAGACAGCGATATACTGTGCCTGAAAAACAGCAAACCACAAAACAGCATGCGTCAAAACAGAGCACGCAAAACAGCACAACTACAAAACAGCACGAGAAAAACTGCGCAGCGACAAAATAGCACAGGGAAAAATACAGCACGCGTCAAAACGGAACGCCGGACAAAACGGCACAGTGACAGAACAGCACAGCGACAAAACAGCACGACAATAGAAGAGCGCAGGGAAAAAACAGCACGATGCCAGAAGAGCACAGCGGCGTACGGTGCAGAGCTTCGAGACTTTATGGCCATATCCACAAACGGTAAATCACAACACATACAGCAGTGACCTTTGGAGTTATCCATTGCTCTTTTGAAAACTCAATTAGGAACAGAGTAGGGTAACACTTGCGATATGAGTAGTAGTAGTAGTAGTAGTAGTAGTAAAGACTTTTATTCGACCATAATTTATAGGCCGAGCATGTCGACCGCCTGGGCGACCAGAAGCCGCTGTTCTTCTTCCCCTTCAGCGCCAAGCCAGTCGAGCCAGGTGGTGATGGATAGAAAGGGTGGGGGGAAGGAACCCGACTGCTGAGCAGCCGGGCAATAGAAGGGGCAATGGGCCAGGTCCGCATAGATGCAGGGGCAGTTGGGACAGGAAGGGTCCGATCGATAGCAATAGAGGAAGAGGCGGGACGGGGTGATAACTGCATTCATCTGAATGTGCCGAAGAAGGCGAGACTCCGGCACCGTGAGTGATGGATGAGGAGGAGGGTAAAGGCGTTTGTCGAGGCGGAGCTCAAGGTAGACCTCTTTTATGGTGCGGCGAAGGGTGAGCCTCCCACCGTCCTCCGAGGGCTTGGGCTAGGGGATCAACGGTGCCCGGAAAAGTGTGTCGCGGGCGAGCTGATGGGCCAGCTCATTGCCGTCAATCCCTGAATGCCCAGGGACCCAGCGGAGGAAAACGATGGAAGGCTGCAGTGCGGAGACCGCTCGTTCGACCTCCTGTTGGAGAGAAGGGGTCAGGGTGCGTTTCTGTATGTGGTGTATAGCGGCTTGTGAGTCTGAATAGACTGTGTACTCTTGGAGAGAGAGAAGGAGGGCAAATGACTGGAGGGCATGCGCAATGGCGAGTACCTCGAGGGACAATGCGTCTGGAGGGTGTAGATACGGCCCGCTGGTGTGGGTTTCAGGAGCAGGGAGGTGTGGATGGTACAGGGCGTAGCCGCAGGAACCTCGAGGAGCCACGAAGGAGGCATCCGCGTAAGCTACACCCTGGGTATCAAAGAGAGGGGAATGGTGCTGTGCGGCCGCATGACGACGTCCGGCGTGCAGGACGGGGGACATGTTGGTCGGGAGGGGAAGGATACGAAGATTGGGAGCGGGGGTGGGAATAGGAGAGGTAAACGGGGAGATTGGAATGGGCGAGATACCCGCTTGAGTCAATAACCACTAATATCTGGTTGGTAACAACGCTGAAGAAGTGCTGGAAGGATCCATTCTTCGAGTTGTCCATCATGGTGCTGGTTTCTGGTAAATACGCTTGACGTAGGGCTCTGGGTGTACAACGAGTTCTTGTTCTTCAAAACTCTCGCTGTCGGCAATTGAATCGTCAGAAAGTTTGTTTGGAGCAAGCTGCAGGGTCCGCATGCACTGAAAATATCCAATATGCGATGCTTACTGGTAACGGTTGCAGGATTGCCCGAGCCGACATTTTCAGCTTGTTGTGTGTTCAACCAGGACGCTGCACAATGGTTATCTGAGGCTGGCAGGTGGCTTCTTTACTTTGTGAAATGGGCTACCCCGCTGACCTGCTTTTGTTGTGTGTAATTTTATAGCGAAGCTCTTTTTTTCCACTTTGAAACGAATTATCTGGAAAGGTCAATTTTCACAGCACTTCAACAAAGCTACTTTTTTGTCGCTTGGAAGCGAATGCTATTGCGACGTCCACTTTCGAAAATTTCACCGTTTTGCTCAGACCTTTCAAGACTCAAAACACAGGAGCATCCACTTTGTAAACCATGGAGTTAATTCTCTGTTTTCTTGACGCCGGCTCCAACGTGTACTGTAGTGAGGTGAAAGCACGGAGCAACAATGGGGTTGAACGCAGGGCTCAACTTGGAAAAAAATTATTTTCTCACAACAAAAAGCTACAAACAGTCTACAAACATGCGTTGCATTCGTTATTTCCGCCTTGGTATCAACACTGGACGCCACTGGTAAACGCACTTTTTGTCCTGTCACGGCTGCGCTATTGCTTTCTAGAAAGCGCAGAAGTAGCTACCTTACAAAACGCTTCATCGAAGCTTTGCAGAAGCAGTACTCAAGGTTTGCAGTTTTAGAACTGCTGCTTGCAAAGCTGGCTGGAAAAAGATATTTTCACATCTGCTACATTTATACATTATGTACCACGAGTTCTGCAGGTCTGTATTTTCTCGCCTCGTTGCTTGACGTGCACTGCCACAAAGCAGTGGGTGACAGTGTAAATGTGTGCTAGCTTAATTCTGATAAAAATAGCCGCCACAGGTAAATAGGGCCCGCTGAACACGGAGCCTGCAGACTCCAGGGAATTCAATCATACATCATTCAGAGCAGATTACCAATTTCTGAGAAAGAAAACTGCGTGTCTCTGCATGAATCGCCGATAGGTTATCATAGCCGATTCCACAAGACCATTTGCTGTAATAAACATATCGCCGCTACCCAACAATGCTATTTGAGACCTGCTTCAGCTGCGCCTTCGTATTCTTTTGTACACTATATTTGCAGTGTTGAAATTAATTTTCTCTGCCTGAGCTTCGTTGCCTCAGTGCATACAGAATATTAGTTTTCGAGAGAGTTCCTCAAGGTATAGAAATTTTCCACATTGATCACTCGTTTCACTTCGTTTTTTCCACGTCCACACAATGCTACGACCTATTAATAATGTGACGGCTGCTGATTAAATTTTCGACTGTATTTATTTTGCACCAAATGCTTGAAGAGGTCGACATGCGACGTCTTTTGAAATTTGTGATTCAATGAGACTTTGTAATCGAAAACACACATCAACTTCCTCGAGGCTTTAAGAATAAAGGAATTCACAGATTCTTTTTTATCTAACTAATAAAATTGTTTATATTTTTACTCCTGAAGTCAATTTTGTATTTTATTATTTATACATGTACGTTAGATACGTAAAGGGCCCTTTCGCGAGGACTTTGCAGGCGGTGCAGGCTGATAACAAGGTGTAAATAAAGGAATAAATTGACTGCTGTATTGAAATGACGCAGTGTTTTGTAGAAGGTCGGACTTGTGGGAATACTAGTGCAGTCAACTCCTCATTTTGCCCAACAGAAGTCAAGGTGCGGTGCGGTGTAGGCTCACTTTCGATAGACTACCCCGAGGGCATTGCATTGTGCTTCAAAGCAATTTGTGTGTTCAATATGCGAGTTACCTGAAGAAATAGGTATTATTTCACTCCAAAAAGCAATCGGAAGAATTTAACACACATTTGAGCGCCTGCCCGCACTGTACTGAAATAACTAAAATTGCCGCCAACGGATTTGCATTTAGTCAGCTTGATGATTTTGCTAATACTTTTGAGATCGCTTTTCACTAACCCGCAATCAACCGCACAAAACATGCACCATTCATGCCACTGGTTTTAAACGCGAATGCATTATATGGTTCGTCGGCGAAAAAATCGAGTGTTGTTGACAGCAATAGCGGTCATTAAAAACATTAAAACCTAAGATGACAATACCGTGGAATCAAAGAAAAATAAAATTTGTTCGGAAGATGCGGCGAATTGATCCCAGGAATCTAAGATTGCGTGGCGAGTACGCAGCCCACAGGCCACAATACCATGTCGCTTCTTGACGAACAAAGGTGAACCAAGTATACGCGTTGCCTTACGATTATATGCAAATGAGTTGGTGTCGCTAGAAAAATGAAAAGTAAAATAAAATTTAGCAAAATCAGAAAACAGCGCTTTTCCATTTAAAGCTCGTAATCTGGTACGTGGCCTCTGTAATTTATCGTTTTCTAGTTACTCCTCTTGAAGTACAGCAAACTATCGCTTAACTCAGAAATACAAGCCCAGGTTTAGATGGCATTTGTGTGCGCAATTGAAATTAGCTGGAGCTATAGTATCTGATTTAGGTATTTTCCTATTCAACCCATTTGAAACCCTTGCCGGTTGATGTTTATGTGGTCATCCCGTATGTATTTACTACACTCATATTATATTTATCGAATAAAGAAAAGGGCTGCCTTCCGAGTCTTGAGTGTTTCTAGAGGCCAGGCAAGTCAGCTTCTTTTGTGAAGATTTTGAAATACTTTTTTTTTAATTTTTCAATATTTTTACTACAGGAGTATGAGGCGTTGACCTGATATAGCGATAGGCTCTGATTTAAATGAACTCGATGTAATAAGGTCAAGTTCACAAGAAATAACGATGATCTATGAGTATTCTAAGCTAGTTGATATCACTGTTTTGTAAGTTAGTAGCAAAACTGCTGTAGAGGCTCGATTTCAATTACGGAAAACGCAGCCCACAACATAGTAAGTATAAATGTTCGCAATTTCTCCGTGTACTAATAAAGATCCTCTGAGATGATCAACGAACTCGAGGGATGAAAGAGCGGATACATTAGATTAAAAATTGTCAATGTGAAACTCGCCGGCTCTGAGATTTGAAAACGAGAATTTATATGTTAGTATGTAAGACCATGAGCTACACGCGACCTCCTTTCTCTAGTTTTTATTATGTGGTTTCAATATCGTTCGTTTCACTGATATAAAAATTATCGAAGGCAATTAGGGCTACCTAATTTCTTTAAATGCGAAAGCATTTCTTATATTTATTTTCTGGGAAGGTTTCTTCTATTCACTTTTATCTTTTAATTTTTTTTTATGACGCACCCACTCCTTAGCATACCGTCGTATGGCAATGCATATACAAAGTTCACCTATGTTTGCAAACAAACGATGTGATTTTCTGCCCTATGGGTTGCATACTCGCCTCACAGTGTGAAAGTCCTGGGCTCAATTCCTACCACCTTAGAAGAAATTCTACTTTTCTTTGATGCCATGGTGTCGCCATCTGGGATATTTGGGATCACTTCTGGTGGCCAACTCCGACGCCGGGTTTCGTTGCTGGTGAGCCATATAAACCTCTTGGATTAATATTCGGCAGAACATAACTAAACCTTAAGTAAGTAACCGATCAATTACCGAAATATTATCGAGTACGCATTTCTTGCTAATACGATAAAAGGAACGAAAGCCGCGCCCTTTCGTGAGCCAGATAGATCCGCAGGTAGGGACGAGTAGTAGTTATTGCCTTCAACGAGTTTCTGGTCACTGCTGAAATCATTATCTAACAGCCATTGGGTTGAGCCTAAGGCGTTAAAGTTATAACAGCAGATGTTTATGGCCGAGCTCTGACTCCCCTAACTGCTTTGCCCTACATTCATTATTTATCTTCGTAATCTGTCGTTAACGCCACAATCATGCTTTGAATTTGCGGCTGGACTCTTCAGCAAATTCATCGAACCTTTCGAGTTGTTCGTCACCTTTACCGGATGCCAGTTTATACGTAGCCACTCCTTTGAATATTCTGATTAGATTATATGTACTTGGCGGGGATTGATATCATTTCTTTTATGTTAAAGAGCTGTCCGACGCTGCTAGTTCTATTTTCCTGGATTGCTACGAATTCCCATACAATATTTTCTTCTGCCAACTAACGGGCGGGAACAGAACTTATCTCTTAACTTCGGCACTTTTCGCGCCTTTGTACTTCGTAAATTCATAAAGCTAAAAAGCCTGCTTCTGTTTCCTTAAAGCTCACAAATTAACACAGCTAGGCTATTCTAGCCGGTCAGTGCTCATGGGTCGAACATTCTTAAATTTAATATACATCTGTGGCCTGTCAAAACCAAGACACAGTCAGCATCAACCCTCTGCGCTGCAGAACTGACCGCCGCGTTTCTTTACATCGCGCTTAGCAGAGAAAAAGTCATTCACGAAAGTATTCATTTGTAAATGCGTATCCTGGCGCTCCTACTAGTCATTCTCGTGCTCGGACGTAGAAGGAAACAAAAAGTATATATTGTAAATACTTTTACAACATATTGTAAAATCCAAAGACCCCATAAAGCAATACATTGAACATGCAACACACATAGGCATTTTCGCACTTGGTAAAACTACGGATGACATGCTCACGCCCTCGTTAAAGAACTTGTTCCAATCAGCGATATTCTGTGGAAAGAAATTTCCACGCATTATTCGGAATTCAGTTAATAAAATTGTCTGGATTTGTTTCATTCACGTAGATAGTGCCAGGTTGAATTCCATATACTTCTCGAAATGCATTCCTATCTCATTCCTGATAATGCTGGATAGCATTTTATAAAAGTGCGACTTATGCCAAACCGCTAGTGTCTAAACACCGCACCAGTTATGAAGATGTCACAGAGATACACGCCTACTGCTAGGTTTGTAGACAAACCAGGTTGTTTTTAAAAGTACATTCTATATGATATTTGCCATTTTGTTGGGTGAATCTTACAATACGCCTGCTTACTCTAGCTACATGCATTCCAGGAACGTGCGCGGAACCGCTTCTGATAGTGCAGTGCAATATTTCAAGCGGTTCCTTCAGAACAACTTTCGCTTTGATGCTGTGGAGACTATATTTTTGATTTGAGAGTTCCAGCCTTATGTAAAATAACAAATTTTCCTAAAATAACAAATCAGTCCTAAATCTAGGATTTAGGACTGATTTAGGACTGTACTTTGGCTCGGAACACATTTGCTGGGCCTGTGAGCCGAGGGGTAAAAAACCAGTCCTCCCGTATGCCTCAGCGCACTCAAAGCATGTGAAGAGGGCCATTGTGAAGTCGTGCTTTGTGAGCCCTCTTGAGAAAACATGTGGACACCGTAAAGAGGAAGCCTTTCGAAGCCAAGCGGGTCGTCTTGAGCAAGCCGGATATCCAGCGCATCTCCTAATTGCTGTTGCAGAGGGCATACTGAAACAATCGCGAAATGGGCCCACCACAAATGAACGTCGAACAAAGGCAGCTGTGATACCATACCTACATGCAGTATCACACAAACTGAAAAGGATCGGAAACAGAGCGGGAATCGATATTTTCTGCTCGGCCCCACTGCATCAGTTGTGCAGAGGAGTAAATTCTGACACCGAACGTGAGCCCGACTGCATGACGAGGCACCGTCCGCGTCTCGTCGAGTGCGAAAAAGATGTCGTATATTCAATTCCCCTGTCGTGCGGCAGCATCTATATAGGCCAAACAGGGAGATGTCTGAACACAAGGCTACAAGAGCACAAAAGGAACCTAAGGGACCCAAACTCAGGGGAACTCGCCTTACACTGTAGTCAGTGCAAAGGCTGCACCCCTGCCCTTGAAAGCACAGTTATTCTTCGTAAGTGTCGGGACACCACCACGAGGTTGATAGCAGAAGCTCTGGCGATATCAAAATGCGCAGATAAGTGTGTCAGCAACCCCTCTGTGTGCCTTAGTGAAAAAGAAATGTCATTTCTGAACGCCAATGATAGGACGAAAGATTGGAGGAACGGGAGACAATTCCGATAATCGTGCCACGAATGCGTGAGGTGATGTGTTGGTTTCTGTTTTGTTGTTTTGTACCTAGTTCTTATATAGGCTGGCTCAGAGCAATAAAACACAGTTGTTAGTCAGCGCTTGTGTTTGCGTCCTTCTCGTCTCGTATTTGTTACTGCTGCGCTGCAATTTTTCCAGTATGCAGAACCAACTAGCCAGTCACTATGTTTTAAGTAAAAACATCCCCTTTAATTTGCTGGAACTAAAATCCAGCCCGAGTGCTCTTCCCTCTATGCGAGCAGCATCCAAAACCAGATTTTTGTATTTTCCTTAAGCGGTATTCTACTCTACTAAACAGAAAAAATCCAGCTGCTGGCTTGAGCAACACAGCTCCCTCGAACTCCTTGTCTACTGTGAGAATAATGATTCTTATACATATAGCTTCTCGCAGGCCTTCTCGTGTTATTTTAATACCTGGAACGTATGAGTACGTCCTGATACAGAAGGTAACAGACCAAAAATATCAAAATGGTAGGTCAACATCCGAACGCTGTAGGAATGAGATTAAAATTATTGTGTTCACGAACACGTTTAGTTTACGTAACAAAAGCAGAAGTAATCTTTATAGAGAAATGGAAGGCACAGCCGCCTATATTAAGGGTAAGTATCGAATAAAATTGAAAGGAACACTTTAGTTCATCTTAAAGGTATGGCGTGGTAGTGTTAATGAGTTAATGACCATGCATGTGGAATTTATCATATTTTGCTGCGAAGCGGGGGCCTTAGCGGTATGGCGTAAAAGTCTTGAGGAAATGCGTGTGATAACCTGCTGAGAATGTGGGCTTTGAGGCGAAATCTTACGGAGAGCATTCTACCCCAAGAGCATCTATAGTGCCTTTACGGCACCGGCCACCGCCAGTGGTAACGTCCACAATTCGCACATATCAACGCCGCTGCCTCTATTTTCTGTGGTGAACTTCAAACCCAGAGACAGCCGCAGTGAATTCTGCATCACGGGTTGTGCTCCAATGTCACATGTCGAGCACGGAATAGGGCGTTGGGTGACTTCTCGCGGTCACAGCCATGCTCTCTTCCTTTCTGCCGCCTAAACACGCCATCTCACGGTATGTCTCCGCGACAGTGAAACAGGTTTGCGTCCTGCGGAGAAGGACCTCAGTCCATCTTGGCCATTGTTCTGTTAAAGGGCAGGGTACTCCTGAAGAAATTCATGAAATGGGCATTGACCTCTCTTCGAGGGCTGTACGAAGGCTGAGATGAAAATATTCTTGGTTTTACAGCTAAATTGGCTCAATATTTGATTCACAAGATGCATAGGCACCGTGAATACTCCTTTTTCTCTACTAGAACGTGTTGCCTGCAGTGAATGCGAGCGGGCATATATGAACAGCTTATGCGTTGGTCACGGGAGGACCCCAGATGACTGAATGGTTGTCGGTCGTGTTCACAATGACACTATCGCGCCATATCCTTACGCTGAGCTAGAAGAGATTTACCAGCACCAGAACGCGCTAACGAATTCAAACGATCACTGATTGCTGTTGCTACTTGTCTTCTGCCTGGAGTCCTATGTTTCTGATATGACGTCGTATCAGAACTATCAAGTAAATTGAGGCGGTTAGAAAAAATTTGAAATAGTGGGGATATAATTGTTCGATTTTAATGAGCAGATTTGCTTTGATTAAAGAGAACTCAATAACGCTGTGATAATAAAAACGCGCACTGCTTATCGAGTCAATCGACACGGTATTCTCGGGCCGCCCAGCACATCGGCCCGCCCAAATTTAGTCTGAGCGGAAGATGTGGCTGAATACCGCGGCCACAAGCCGCCACACGAGCGCGTACACCTTCTCGTTGTGGCGGATGAACATGTACGCGAGGAAGAGGACCGACGCAAGAGTGACGAGCCCTATGGTGGACAGCAGGCAGCAGCCGGCCAGTGTGGTGGGGCGGCGTGTGTACCGGTAGTGCCACGCAGCTCCAGCGGGAGGTGGGGACTGATTCAGTGAAGCCGGATCTGCAATGAAGAAATAAACTAGAAAATGGTTGCATACAAAGCATGATTAACTACTCTAATGGTTTTATTATTATGAAGATAGCGTGCTGAGCCGTAGTGGAAATAGAAAATCTGAGTTAAATTTAGACTTCAAACAGAGATCAAGCATCGACAGCCATCGCAAAATAAGATGCGCTGACGCTGCCACAGTGTTGTGTCCTACGTTTCAGTTTCAGTTTGGTTCTACTTGGATTGGATTTGGCCTTGTCTATGTGCATCTGTACTTTGGATTGCCACGTGATCGTTTCATATTAAAGCCCATACCGCCATTAATAAAACGTCATTCGTTATGTCATGCTGAGTCTCGACTCACTTCTTCCGGCCGTCCAGGCCGACACAACATTGGCGACGTGTACGGTGTTTATTAGGCCCGCTGCCTTAACGTGAGTTGGCCGTCATGAATTAGTTGAAATGTGACGACGTCCCGTCGTCTTCGGGTCTTTTCTTCACGTCCTATTTCTAGCGGGAAAGTTAACTTCTTTATTGTTGGACCGCCGTCTTGCCTCCTCCTTCATCATCATCAAGGACCGGGCCTCTGCCAAGGAGCCATGTTTGCCCGGAGTACTGAAGCTTTGGAAAGCGAGTGAGTGCGTTCATAACCGGCGTTTCTTAGACGCGTGAAGAGTGTTCTTGTGAAAATGAGCGAGGTTGTGTTTTGAGACGCCTAGAGTTCACCCGGTTGAAGAGGACGCTAAGCCTAGCGGTCTTACGCAGTTACCGCCATTGCGTTCAATCTGTTGCTGCGCAGACGAGGAGGGAGGAATATCGTTGGCCGCCATTTTCTGTAACCGGAAATCGCGAAGACCGGGAGGCCGCCAATTTTCATGTTCAGTATTCAATGCGGATGGAATGAAGAACCGCAGGTACGTTGTACTGGGTCAGAATTTTCATTAGCAGTGATTCAGGTGGCCACTGTTGTTTTGTAACCGGCCATTGGAGGAGCCCGGAAGCTGCTGCCGTTTTTATGACCGGCCATTGAGAGACCGGGAGGCCACTGCCGTTTTCGTACTCGAGTATTGAGGAAGCTAACTGCCATATTTAGTATTGCTTCGAGAGGCCAATGCGTTATTTCTGGCGATGACAGTTGAAAATTGAATTGAGGGACGATTGCTCTAGAGAAACATAAGCTGTGAACAAGATAATCAACGCAAAAAAATCTCGAACGCGACACAAAGTTTCTCTGGCGTTCATGCGCCCGAGTCTTTCCTTCAGAAACCTGGATGCCCGGTGGTGCCTTGGGGACAATGAATACAAACATTGGAACTTTATTTCAACTTACCTACTGGTTCTTCAGCATCAGCTGAAAGCAAGAAATCGTTGTTGATATACAATTTAGGGGACGAATGGTGCAGAATTTATTTTGCACGTACTATGAAGCAACCGGAGATTGCGTCGCTTACAGCACCAGCGTCCACAGAGACTGGAGATACTGCGCCAGATGTGTATCAGGCTGCAGTGACATTACTTGCCCATGAATTTTTTTGTGTTCACAAATTTGGTTGTAGAACGACGTGAATTCTACAACCGCGTGCAGCAGCCAGATGAGTCCGTCACGGAATACATAGCCGCACTTTGATATCTGTCGAACGCGTCCAATTTTGCGTCCCCACATGAAACTATGAGAGTCAGGTTCCTGACAGGCCTCTCATCGCTACGTATTCCCGAACACCTTTTGTTAAAAGGATCCCATATTTCTTTCGCCACTGCTTCGAATATTGCTTTGCGGTATGAGCAAACGGCTCGCGACGCTCAAGAAGTCGCAGCACCAATACAGGAAGCGACCTACTCATTGCATCAATTTCGGTCACAGCGCAGAGCAACGCCATCGTTGCCACAAGTTCCTCCGCAAGTTCAAGAGGAAGATACGTCTTTTCGTCAAGTTCGTCTCCGATGTCAAGAAACCATGCCTCCGGTTCAGCAACCTTATCCGCAGCTTCCTACTACATTTCTAGAGCGGCAATACACCACATGTCTACAGGGTCCACGATTTTCAAGACGCCCGGCGCAGCAACGCATCGTAACACCGTATATGAGTAGACGCAACTTCAACAGCGTTGCTGCCAGCGTTCCGAACGAACGCAACTTATCCGAGAATGTTCCGTCAATGAACGCCAACAGAAGCGCAACGCGCAACATGCCACACTGCTACAGATGTGGATAGAATCGTCACATAGCGTCGGCACCTCCATGTCCTGCGCAAAGGAGAACTTGTTTCTATTGTGGACGAGTTGGACATTTTCACTCAGTCTGTAATCGGCGTCGACCTTCTGTGAGAGAAGTGCAAGAGTATGCGCCAGAGGAAGATTACGTTCCAGCTACGGCATACGCGTCGGAGGAAGAGATCATTCCAACTACTACCGTTCATGACGTAAAAACGGCGAAAACATCTGTGCCACCTTTGCACCCTGTTCCTTTTCGAGAGAAACCTTGGCAAAAGTTGGCAATCGACATACTCGGCCCGTTTGCGCGAGCGCCTCGACATTGCCTCGATACCATTACTTTAGTTGACTATTTTTCGAAATGGCCTGACGTGAAGATGACAGTTAATGTAACAACAACAGATATTACAGATTTCTTACTGGACGTTTTTGCCCATGAATGCTGTCCAGAAGATATAGTATCTGATCAATTCCCCCAGCTCATTTCAAAGGAGTTTAGGCAATTTCTGAGTGACAGGGCTATCAAGTTAACTTATTCTTCGATATATATCACCCACAAGCCAACGGACAAATCGAAATGTTTAACAGAACTTTCAAGTCTTTTGTTCAACTGTCATCGTTGGAAAGTCGGCCTTTGAAAACCAGAATTGCACAGTATTTGGGTACATATAGATCTAAACCCCATGCCACAATAGGGGTGGCACTGGCAGTTATTATTCATGGTAGATGACGCCATACAAAGCCAGATATTGTGGGATTTCCTTCATTTCTGTCCCTTTTACTGAGAATCCATCTCTAGCTATTCAAGATTTGATGAAAGGGATAGAGAAGAAACAGATGACGATGAAAGAAGACACAGATAAGAAACGTGGAGCACGACCACCCAAAATTCAGCCAGGGGACCTTGTCAAAGTTCGTAAACCCCTCATTCAGTTCAAAGGAGACAGGCGTTTCTCCGCACCACGGGAGGTCATTCAACAACATGGTCCAGCATCATACCGCCTAGATGATGGCAAGCTATGGAATGCTTCCAAGTTGGCAAAGGTACCGAGACAACAGAGTCGGGAAGAGGGTGAACATTTTGATTTATTTCAGTTACCTTTTTCTTACGATTTTAGGAGTTATGCACAGGATCAAGGCTCGGCGGGCCCAGTGTTGCCTCAGAAGCTTCCTGATGCATCATCGGTACCTCCTCAGCCTTCAGAAGCTAGAACCCGCTTCACCATTTCTTCCCGGCCACTAGCTGGACAATGCATGTCGTCCCATGCACCTCCACAGTTATGTGAGCAATTTACCTGTGAACGGGTGTGATGTGCCTTATGGCACAAGTGCTGGGTGTTCAAGTGATTTATCTGTGGGCAGGCAAGTTGTGCCTCCTCCCTTGCTTGCCCAGTGCTCAGTGCTGCCTGAAGTGGGCCAGCCCCAGCTGTTCCGCCTAGGAACCGACGTCGAAGGCAGCCTTCTGAACCGGGACTGAGGACGTCTCCTCGAGAATCCAGTTTGGCACCGGAGCGACCAAGAAGGAACACTCGCAAGCCATACTGGTTTAAGGACTGTGTCCCAGTAACTTGTCATGCATTCTTCTCCTTTGTTTAAGAAGGGGCATTGCAGTTTTTCAATTCTTTGCGTAACATAGTTCAAGAAATGCAACCGGGTAATTTACATGCTTTTCAATGTCATTTCTGTCGTTCGCAGCTTTTCCTTCCCAGTAGCTATTTTATGGGAAATGAATGTAATATATTTCAGTGACATACTATTATACTGATATTATGATGTGTCATGTTTCGACATTTTTGATATTTCTTTCATTGTATTTTCAGGATTATTCAGTATAATATTATGAGGTTGCATTTCTTCATCCTGATATGATGAACATAATGCTCAACTTTTCAGAAATGAGTATGATTTTTCAGGCTACTATGCATATTTTCTTTTCTTTTGTGCAGGAAAATGTATCTATAGTACTGTTTCATGTCAGACATTATATGTCATTTCAGTTAGAGTCGTGTGACTTCTTTGGAAGGTAACTTGCTGTTCTTTCTTGTATGTTTATTCCGGTTTAGTAGAATTGGCCGATCTTCATGTGTGCATAATCCGGTTGAGTAAAGCTCGCCGATGTTCTATGGTCATGTGGACCCTTAATTTTCATTCATGTAGGATGTTTCTTCGTTCCAAATAAAACTAGCCGATGTTCAAGGTGATTTCATAAAAACAGCAATGAGAAGCACTTTAAAAGATGTCATTTTTTGGATGAAGGATTCACTGCTCATGAGGACGCCCATCAGCAAATTCTCTTGGGACGCTCAGGGAATAGACAATTCATCCAAACCTTAACGACATCACGTGAGCTCCAGTGTCTGACGTTACTAGTAGCCTTCAGTGACGCTGCCCTAGCAGCATATGTGGACCATTCTTGATTTCAGCTTGCCATGCATTTAAGACCCCTTATTATTTTTAAAGAAACAAGGGGAGAAGATATATTTCGGATTGGTATATTCATTGTTTTCTATGAAGTTTTCTTTATTTTTATAGTTATTCAGTGGTTTGATGAGGTGCATTCTTTTGATGGAGTGTGAAATGTTCGCTTTTGATGAAGAGTGTAGTGTTCATTCATTGTTCTTTCGGAGTGGAGTATGAAGTTTTGTTTTAGGATTCAAAGCCTACATAGAAGTAATCTAAAATCCGCGTTCATATATTTTTCATGTTGTATTTGTATAACTTCGTATTCAAAATTTTGCATTCAATTTCAATTTTTCAGCAATGTTTGCTTTTCCCGAAGGGAGGGAGTATGTTGTGTCCTGTGTTTCAATTTCAGTTTGGTTCTACTTGGATTCGATTTGGCCTTGTCTATGCGCATCTGTACCTTAGACTAACATGTGATCGTCCCATATAGAAACCCTTTCCGCCATTAATAAAACGTCATTCGTCATGTCATGATGAGTCTCGACACCACACACAGCTCCACTTCAACTAATACAATACCCTGCGCACCGTTCTGCTCCTATTGATATCAAGGTAATTTCTTGGGGGCTTAGGTAGCCGAGGCTTAGAAGCTGCCAGTGTGCAAACGTCACACCGGCTTGTTATTGCTGAAAAATTACGCACTATTCTCTGTGTAACACAGCTCGGCCACACTCTGCTGATTATCACGGTTCGTCGTTCGCCAGATGGCGCGCAAAAACAACATCTATTTTTCAATCATCTTCTCACCTTGAGCCCGGGCCAAGTAGTCCAGAGGCGAGATGCTCCCGCGGTGCTCCTCGCAATCCGCATCGCTGCCTTCGTCCCGCTCCAGCAATGTGCCGCAGCTGATGCTTGACAGGCTGCCCACAATTGTTGGCGATAGCCTAAGCTGGAGCTCAGGGTCTGACCAGTGTTCCTTGCTGGGTTTATCAGGAATCTTGGCCACGTCGTTCCCGGCCATGCTGCATGGAGCATACTTCGCTTCTTCTTTGTTTTTCTCTTCTAGCGCGGCTACCCTGGGCGCTGTGTCGGTTTTCGGAAAGAGCGCGTACTTTACCCAAACTAGAGAGTAAGTCTTATAAACAGTGTAATGGCATTGGCAATCCATTTTTCATAGCCCCATGCTCTAAGACAGACTCTAAAATAAAGTAGAGGCCTCAGAAAAACCACGATCATTTCACTGTTCAGCTTGGCTAACATTACGTGCATCCTGGGCGGTGCCGTGCAAACGTAATGTGGTTATACAGAATCCACCAGTCGGTAGTATTGGTGCGCCAAAAAGGCGAATTTGAAAACTTGCGGTGGTAGCGATCTAAGAAGTGACTCCTGCTTCCTATAATAATGCTTCCATGGAAGTCGCTATACATCCTAAGGAGTCACAATGTATTACGACGGAATTAAAAGAACTCTTGCGACTTCAGTATTATGTCATTATTGTTTGTAACACTGTTCGCTTTCTTAGGACAGATGAGACGCAGAGCTAAGGAAACAAGAACACTGGTTTCTTGGGTTCTGGTGCAGAGGTAATGGTGATAAAAATTTACTGCTGTGCAGAAGTTTAAAGCCATTGCAGTTTATGGGCAAATTTTAAGGAATACGGCTTCGTCCACACCGTCCCTTTGCATAGAGGCGACAGACAACAAAATGCCTCAGGTGCCAGCATCATAATCGTCTCAAGAATGTCGTTAGAGGGAGATAAACAAAAATTTAATGAGAGCAAAGATGGAGAGGTTGGCTGGCGGTAGTCAGTATGATCTGCTACACAGGCTGAGGAAAACGGAAGGGAAAGAAAAAGAAGTGCAGACACTGCCACTGAAACTTCTGGAGCTGTTCATCTCAATTTAAATATGACAATTTTTATGTGCTTGGCAGCTAAATTGCGCCTCATGGCCACCGCCTATATCCTGATGCTCTGTGTGGCAGTTCGGCTTCGGCGCCACAAATATATGTGGGTTCATTTAAATCCCCTAAAAAGTGATTACAAATTCCTTCTGGTGCAAACTCTGTGTGTGTTGGATAAGTTTCTTAGGAATTGACGGTCTATGAACTGCTATCATCAAACCCTGCAGCAGTGGCAAGTCTTCCAGATATTCTATTTTTTTAATTTGTGATTTTCTTTTGTAGCAGTTATCCTATATGTCTCAATTATCGATTTCACTTCACTTTAAAATTTTCCTCTTCTGAGCACCAGCCTGTCCTTTATTTCTTTGGAACATGTGGCTTTTTGACATATTGACATCATGGCTTTCTTGAAAATTCAGCGCACCTTGTCAGACCGGACTGCCGAGAATTGCTCCTGATTTGAACTCCAATGTTACAGGCAGCTATCTACAAATTAGAAGGGTGAATTTTCGGGTTTGTTGGTTAGTCACATGAGGTTTCATTGTGCTAAAATCAGGAGAAAAACACCGGTAGTGTTCTGTCTTGTCCTTGCGTTTTGCGCTAAGGAATCTTCCAACAGGAAGTGTGTGATGACGTCACAAGGTACCGTGCTGCTTCTCAACAATTCATAATGCAATTGCTACCTACCACATTGTGTAGGTTGTGCTGACGTGGCAAGGCCATGTGAGCTCTGTCGTCCAACCAGGCTAGGCATCAGTGCAGGCTGTCATGACGCACAAGGTCACGTGACCTCTTTCTACCAATCAGCGAATCGTGGACATGAGACTGTGGATTTTGTTTCAAACGTTAAATTAGAATGATATCGCATTATTATGTTCAGCCCCGCTATACTTCATTGCATGACTTATTTGCAGCACTGTGAAACCTATTGACATCTTAAGAACCATATAATCTCTTGGCAGAGAGCTTGTGAAGTCCTAATCTTGAGAATACGCAAGCCTTATAGGTGTTTCTACACGCCTCACTTCCCACTGGTGCGCTCGCGGCATCATTTGGCAAAGTCGAAGAAATTAGTAAAACCAAACTGTTTTTAAGCGCATAAAAGCCCTCGAAAAAAATGTGTGTTGAAGGGGCAGTTATGTTTTTTAAGTAAAGCAGCAAAGTGTAAATGAGATGTAGTCGAAGAAGCGACAGAAATCCGGTTCAATACGAAAACTGGTATGTGATCTGCCCGCCCTTATTTTACGGTGAGATTTGTAATTAAAGCTATACGTTGTGGTGCCTTACTGCAATAGGAAGACGTAAAGTGGATCCCTCACGTACTGCATTGGCCTTACAGCGCACGTCATTTTTGCAAAAGCCACCTCAGTCCCCTCTCGTGCACACATTAAATATGTATATTTTGTCCAAAGGTAAAACGAAGCAAGGGAACGGACAACGAATTGCTTCCCAGAGCGCTCTGTAAGCGGAGGGAAGCGCATGCAGAGTGCCAGGATCTGAGGTACCCGTCCAGTGGTTATGATGACTATCTCCTTTCTGGCACTGGCGAAACTGTGCTCCGTCGATCATTGCTTGTCAGTGGAGCTTTGAATCCCTCCCTGAAGTACTTATTGTAAGGCACGCCCCGTTTCCAAGAGATGGTCTTTGGATGTCTGCTGGATCAACTTTTTCACAAATGTGACCCTCTTCAGAGTGCAACCTATCGTGCCTGGCGTGGTTCGAGCTTGACGTCGCGGTTATTAAAGCGACAGTGTTTTAATCCTCATGGTGACAAAATTTGTCGTTGGTCAATAATTTGCAGGAACAGAAGTGACGTCTTCAAACCAGAAGTGGTATCTATACGTTTATATGTATCTTCAATGCGTTTGTGTCACCATCTATAATCACATTCGGGAAACATCAAACTACCAGCCAGGCGACCTGTAGAGATGTCTCGCTATGTGCAGAGAGATGTGTGGGGTCCACAAACTCGACCATGAAAGAATGACACAACACTCTATATAAAGGCATGATTAGTTTCACATGCTTACGCGTTGGCAACGCATAAATAGTTGGTTGTCCCTCTAAATTTTTCTCCAGCTACCGAATCACGGCGCGCTGTTCATAAATTCTTGCATGGAGCTTTAAAAGAACCCTTGAAGAACACTGATGAAAGCAGCGCACCAACTATTGCTGTCTGCATGCGCTTGCGCTGACGCATCCCAAACAAAAAGGAGTAAAAGTGTTTAATTTGAAGGCTGCCATCATGTCGACCACTATTTAATTAATCTGGGCATTGATTTTGGTCCAAATCGATGAAGGTCAACTTCCGCAGGTAGGGTGGGATAAATTTGGGGGTTGGAATGGAAAAATTTTGAAAACGACACGGGTATAATTCGGAGACACAATCACATTGGCCATAGCCAGAGTATGCTCCGGCATCTGACTAAGGGCTGTGGCTAAGAAATCGCTGGTCCGAAGGTCACTTCAATGTCATTTACAGGCACCTTTCCCAATCTCCACTACCAGCACTGGATTCACCCAACGTTATACGCAGACACATATTCCTTGTGTGGTGGTATTCCTTCATTTACATTACAGGGACATGCACAACTAAACGCCACCAGTTAAAGCCGCCTCACGTGGCGCTCAAGCAGCTGGAGTTGACGCTGGCCAACAACACCCTGGAGGACCACGAGGCCCTAGTCGCCACCAGCAAAGCGTCGGGGAAAGCTACAGGAGGCCTGTACGGAGGACCGCACCCACAATCCGCTATAGTCTCCTTTTACGTAATGTTTTCTCCCTGTCTATACACCCACCAGACATGAGCTGGAGGTCTGCATTGAGTAGAGCTATAGCTTTATAAGTTGCGTGTTCATTGCCTTTTTTAGCCCTTATGAAGCATGAAAGTATATCTTTAGCCCTTGTACGTTCGAACAACCGGCTACAGGGGAAACATACTGCGTTGCGTCCGGTAATTTCACTCCTGTCGTCTTTGCGTACGGAGATTTATGATACGCATCATTTCACTTTTTCAATAATTTATTTCATTTTTTTATAAACCACACAGCGAAACCGATGCCCATACCAGCCAGTGTCACATAGGCGGTATGAAACTAACGTTTATTTACTATAAACTAGCACTTGTATTATCAAATTGCCGTAAAAATAAAGAAAGGTATCTATAATTCTTGCAACTCAAGAATGTGCTATTGAAGGAGCTTTTGTATTTTCTAACCTATCTTTCTTGACAACGCTCTATATTTTGAAATAACAAAAAAGATATATTTTCTCTTGAACCTAGAGCCTGAATTTTATGAAGAACACTAAGAGTCTTCTGTGCAAGAATTTATCCTAATAATCGCCTCTTCGGAATGCTGGGGAGCGGCCGCACACTTAGCGCCGGCAGCTAGCAGCCATTAAAATTTAGAGAGTTTCTTGCATTTCAACATTTTCATCATTGTTTTTTTTGTAATTATAATCAGTGTCTGCGAAAAATCTTCTTTTTCTTTTACTTCTTATTCATAAGATGGCTGTGTCAAATGGCAGCCCTTCTATGAATATTTTAGTGAGAAAACACATGTAACCGCACTCCCCGGGTTCCACGGAACCTACCGCAAATAAAGGGTATCTGTTCCCGATAGTACTTTATTTTTTTACTTTGAAATGTGAAATAGGTAGATGAGGCTGGTACCCTAACTGCAGTCTGAGCGCGACTTTAAAGATCAGAGGAAATGCACCTCGACTGAAGCCAAGGCTGACTACATGGCGACTCACATACTACCCTCACAACTCAGCGAAACTCTGAATATTTTTATAGCACGGACGTTTTATCTGAAGCAGAAAGCCGCGTAGTTGTGGAGCAAAGAAAACCATTCTGTTGACCACTGGGGCACAGCCACCCAATTTTAACGAGCGCGCATATAAGCATGCTTATTTTCTTGCTGAGTATAGTGGTGCCCTTGTGGTGTGGATTTGATTCACGTGCGAATAGTTTCCTAAGGTCCACTGGTTGTTTACAAATGTCATTCAACTTCGTCATGTAGTCAGTGCAACCTCTGTTGTGAAATTCTAAAGGTACGGCTTTTGACAAATCATATAAGCGAAAAGCAGTACTTAAGTATTCTTTGAAAGCGCAGCTGAAATTTAATGTTCTGAAGCTGGTTTTACTGCCGATGATTTTCCCGGCACCACATTCCGTGCTTTGTGGACAAAAAAATCCATATGGCGTCGCGAGTGCGACTCCGATCACCGCAAGCGCTTCGCTACGGCGCACAGAGTAGTAGAGCGCGCAAACCACCAGCCAGCACCACTATTATATGAACCAAATTACAGAAAATGCCTCTCGCCCCCCCTTCATCCCCCCAATGCAGTTGAGATAAATACGCGGAAGGAATTCCTCAAGGATATCCGGATATCACAAGACACGTGAGGACTATTGCTAAGCTTCTCATCGTAGATGACGTCGACACTGCGGAGGTAGAGATTACAACTCTCCTAAAACAGGACAGTAAGCCATACAAACATTTCCTTTATATGAGTTTATACATATGCTGTACCTCTTGCAAAAATGCTTTTGTAGGTTCCAGCACTCGTGGCGTCTCCTTACTGTGTCCGCTCCTTGCGCTGTTTCATACCTGATTACAAACAGTACAACCGTTGAAGGCGACAAATTTTCTGATGCGTTCCGCATTCCCATAGTTAATTATGCCTCTCCATTCGGCTTGATATAAGCGGAAAAGAAAGCAACAATCTCAGTTGTCAGTTTTTAGACCAGCGCACGTTTTACCAGTTCATCTAAAGGATACCCTAACTAGACCTGCTTGTCCGGTACGGAACTCTTACGCTTTTGACGGTAATGGCAATATGTAGACAGCAACAACAAAATCTGTCTTTGGTAACAAAGCAGGAGCCTTCCAGGTGTTCGTTTGTACGCGCACTCACCTGAAAACCGGCGAAGAGGTGAATGGTCGCTTGCAAATTTCTAGTCTGCCTCCAAGGTAGAACGTTTGTGAGTTGTTCATTATCACTTTTCTGGGTCTCGAGCGTGGTGGTTTCTGCGCAGCGGCACTTCGGCATAGCAGAAATCAGAATTCAAACGCTATTCTCGTTGCCTTGATTATTTTTAATGCTCGCTGTCTCTTCGGTTAAAGCTAATCAAAGAAAGAGGAAACGGCGAAAAACAAGTTATGAATTCGGCGGGCACTTTTGCTCGCAAGCTGTCTTCGTTAAGAGATGGTTGCATGTTGGGCAGCATAGTCCCGTCAAGAACTGCTCACACCTCTTGGTTGTAGGGTGTAATAATACCTCTGTAACGTTCCGGAGGAGCATTGGCCTGATACTCTTGGGTCAAGGCATCCTGCAGAGAAGAACCATGATAACAGCGGCAGCATATACTGTTAAAAAACTGGCAGAATTTTTGGTGCAGTTAAGAGGTGTGCAAAAGCTTGGCTCTCACCGACCCTCTGGAAAGTTAACAATAAAAAAATAATTTTTGAAGAGTATTTATATTTGCCGCACTTCCATCCTAGCCACCGCTAACAAACCTTCATTGGATGCGTAGAAGATATCACTCATCAGTGCTGTTTCGTGTGGGTGTATGTTTTTATTTGAAATGAAAAGAAATTGTCGGTGAAAAATTTTTGCAAGGGAAAATCCGTCAAACTGTTTTATTCTCGATCTTTATTGGGCGGCACGGAATTCTGTATTTCCACATTCTTCATTCTCAAGCTTTCTTTTCACCGCAATTATTGTTTTTAAAATTCTTGTTTCTGTTAATGTTCGTCCCCACGCTATGCCAGTTTTCTGAGTAACACTTATAAACCCTACTTAATCTTCTTTTTCACTGCATTGGCAGTGCACCTAGTGGGCAGCGTGTATTTTTTATTATACTTTAAGTGAATGCTCATCACACTGGGTAATGCATGAACTCAACAATGCGGCAACAGTTTTCTCCATTGGTATACACAACATTCATAAACTGAGAGATGCTCTTCAATCTCGAAATTATTCGAGCGCCAAATGGACACAGTAAGTGGTGAACAAAAAGCTTGTCTTTGTTTCGCAAAGGTGAAGTCCACTTGCAGCTTGTACACGTTTTTCGGTCTTGATGGTTATTTACCATATAGCTTTGGCCGTGGTTACAAGTTTCGTTTTTGGCCTGCTGCTCTCATCAATAAAAGCCGTTGACGTTCCTTTTAACGTTCTGAAAAAGGAATTCTGTTTGATTGTCTATGTAGGCTTCCGCACAAAAACCACTGTTGAGCAGTGTTGCGACTTAGCTAAGTCTGGTCGGCAATTGAGACTTTTCTAACTGCACAAAGGCAAACCAGGCATGATCTTCTCTAACATACAAAAACTTAAGAGCCCATGCCCACTTTGCTCCTTATTTCAATTTATGCTGGTTATACCTTAAAAGGAACGAAAAAGCATAGTAGACTTGGGAGTTGCTCCGAGAAGGCAATGATTGTTTCTAAAGTGCAGCCGCTTGCACATTTATAAGGCCTGGAGTTTTCTAATGTTTTACATTAGAGCTCGGGCATCAAGTCAATCAGTGCAAAATACTTAAAAACAAAGGTAAATTTTCGCCTTGTCTTTTGTAGAGAAACATAATTGAGATTAGCCGATAAGTTTTAGCTTACGAACTTGGAAGAAACCATGCGAGCGTGATATTTTTTCACAGGAGAGGAGTATGTTTATTACTCTTTCCCAATGAGTAAAATCAAGCTTTGAATATTGCCGAAAGGTTTAAAACGTCGAACACATACCATGTGGATAGGTGCATGTCGGATGTGGTGCTGAAAAACGGAATGCATTAGATGAGTTACCTTCGAACTTCGGTTTGGTTTATGGGGGTTTAACGTCCCAAAGCGACTCAGGCTATGAGGGACGCTGTAGTGAAGGTCTCCGGAAAATTCGACCGCCTGGGGTTCTTTAACGTGCGCTGATATTGCACAGTACACGGGTGTCTAGAATTTCGCCTCCATCGAGATTCGACCGCCGCGGCCGGGATCGAACCCGCGTCTTTCGGGACAGCAGCCGGGCGCCGTTACCACTCAGCCACCGCGGTGGCTCTTCCTAACTTCGTATGGAATACAGTCATACCTTGTGCTCTATCATGTTTCTTTTGGCAAGCTCTCGCGAAATAAAGCACTTTTATTGAAATCATTTTCACAAATGGCGGCATGCATAATGCTCATAAAATTCTGCAGCTTTATTGCCGCAGCAGACAGCGGATTGTTATTACTATATCCGCATATCACATAAATGACATAATCACAAAAATCACATAACATATTGTAACAGGGATGTTACGGCGGTAAGTCTATATGGCGGCTGCCCTGAGAAGGCCAGCACTCAGCTCAGAACCGAGCGCCCAGCTACCAACTGTCAACGTCGTCGTCGTTCCGCGCACCGCCACTTCTTCGTTCATGATTTGTCCACTTGTAACACTATCCCCCTCGGCTGAAGGCAACGTCCCGATGCGCGTTAGGCGTGCGATGTCGATGGTGGGTGATAGGGCTTGAGGCGAGCTACATGAACGACTTCGGACTTCAGTGGAGCGGACGTCGACTTTGGGTGCAGCGGCGTGATTTCATACGTTACGTCGGTCACTGCCCGTAATACACGATAAGGACCTGTGTAGCGCGGCAGAAGTTTTTCACATAACCCCACACGACGGGATGGGAGCCACAGCAGGACGAGAGATCCGGCAGGGTATCGCACATCACGGTGCAGGCCATCGTAGCGGTGTTTTTGAGCCTCTTGGCAGGCGGAGAGCTTGTGTCGAGCAACCTGGCGGGCGGCGTCTGCTCGGGCGATAGCGTCACGCGCATATGTAGTGACAGGGCCAGCTGTGGGTAGTAGAGTGTCGAAGGGTAGTAAGGGGTCTCGTCCAAAGAGAAGATAGAAGGGCGAGTAACCAGCGGTATCATGGCGCGAAGAGTTGTAGGCGAAGGTGACAAAAGGCAAGCTTATGTCCCAGTCCCGGTGGTCGTCGGATACGTACATGGCGAGCATGTCTGTCAGCGTGCGGTTGAGACGCTCCGTAAGGCCGTTCGTCTGAGGATGATAAGCAGTGGTGAACTTGTGACGAACGGAGCACGAACGAAGGATTTCGTCAACAACTCGGGAAAGGAAGCAGCGGCCACGGTCGGTAAGGAGTTGACGGGGAGCGCCATGGTGTAATATGACGTCGTGCAGAAGGAAGTCAGCGACGTCAGTGGCGCAGCTGGTTGGAATGGCACAAGTGATCACGTACCGCGTGGCATAATCGGTGGCGACGGCAATCCACTTGTTCCCCGTGGAGGCCTCCGGGAAGGGCCCAAGTAAATCTGCCCAACACGAGAAAACGGGTCGGTCGGGATGGGGATCGGCTGCAGGTGTCCAGACGGCAGGACAGCGGGCTTCTTTCGGCGCTGACAGACGTCGCAAGCGGCGACGTAGCGTTGGATGGAGCGGTACAGACCAGGCCAGAAGAAACGCCGGCGCACGCGGTCGTACGTACATCTTTCTTTATTTCCAGAAGACAACTGGATGGTCTCTTGGGCTAAAAGCTACACAAAAGCTTGACGAGGCCCAAGAGACCATTACAAGGCAGCAGCGTAAAGAATAGAAACATAATAGATGAATAGTACATAGGTAGACAGTAATAGGGAAATAATAAAACAGATACTGTGACAGGTAATAATGATGTCAATCACATAAAGCTACCAGTAATGAACTGAAACCAAAATAAAACAACTGAAAAGCACATACGCGGAAACAACAAACAAAAATTAATGGATCACAACTGCACAAAACAGGAATGTAATTGTTTTTTGTTCAAGCCCACTGTGTGTCTATATTTGTTTAGTATTGTAGGGAGGTTATGGGTAAGTGACTGATATTTATAAAATGTACGAAAATGAGGAACTGCCCACGCATCAACATTTCTTGTTTGCACGCTAATATTTCGTCGCTCTAAGGATGCCAAGGACTTTAGAAGGTTAGTAACTTCAGGGGAGGAAAAGTAGATTGACTGTAACAGGCGAAATTCATACAACTTGTCTACACTTATGATATTGAATGATTCAAATGCACCCTTTGTAGTTTCCATGGGCTCAATATTTGCTAAGTAACGGATGATTTTTTTCTGTGAAACCAGGAGTTTATTTAAATTGGTTTTTGTGGTTGTGCACCAAACTAGACTGCAGTATCTTAAATGTGAGTTAATCAAAGCATGATATACTTGAAGTTTTATCTTGGGTGGAAGTACAGTACGACAGCGCGATATAACTCCTGTAATCGAGGAAAGTTTTTTACGAAGGTGATCAATGCGAGCATCCCAGGTTAGATGTGAGGAAAAATGTACACCTAATATTTTGTGGTTGTCAACGATTTCAATTTCTTGGTGCTCATAGGTTATAGTGTGATTTATTTCAACTAATTTGTTTTTAGCGCGGAAAATAATAGCTTTAGTTTTAGTGCAATTGATTTGAAGTCTGTTTAACTTGAACCATGTGGATAGCTTAGCTAAAAATTCATTACATTGCATGATCAAACCATCAGCATTTGGGCCAGAAATAAGAATAGTACTGTCATCAGCATATATCACTAGTTTTACTGTATTATCAATATTCACCAAGTTATTAACGTATGTATTGAACAACAGCGGACCTAACACACTTCCCTGGGGTACGCCACTCTTTATCGGAAAAAGGGATGAGCTGCAGTTTTTGACAAACACTCTCTGAAACCTGTTGCTGAGGTAGCATTTCAGCAAAGCTAGACACGTGCCGCGGATCCCGTAAGCTTGTATTTTGGATAGAAGAATGTTATGGTCCAGACAGTCAAAAGCCTTGCTGAAATCTATAAAAACAGCCAACGAGAACAAATTACTTTCTGTGTTTCGTAAAATATTTTCTTTTAATGTTAGTAAAGCAGTTTCCGTCGATCTGTCCTTCCTAAAACCGAACTGTGCATTTGTTATTATGTTTTCTTTGTTAAAGAAGTTAGTTATACGAGCAAAAATGATTTTTTCTAGTGCCTTAGAAAATACAGGGAGGACTGAAATTGGGCGATAGTTTGTTGCCAAGTTTGGGTCGCCGCCCTTGAAGATTACAGAAACCCTGGCACATTTCATTTTTTCAGGAAAGACGCCCGAATCCAGTATTAAATTAAATATGTAAGCAAGTACGGATGTAAGTAAGGTCAATACATACTTTATCGGCATGATTTGAATGTTTTCAATATCAAGCGCCTTACTGTTTCGGAGCAACATGAAAGTGTTATAAATCTCCTGCTCAACAGTAGGCTGAAGGTATATTGTTTTCATTGTACTAGTGGAGATTCCAGTTGTATCTGGAGGATAGTAACAAGGATTTGCAATATTCACAAAATGTTTGTTAAGGTAATCCGCAAGCGCTTTACCGCTCAATTCACCACCTTCATGTGTTAAAACATCCGGAAGGGAACTTTTACTTTTACGACCCAAAACAGTGTTTATTGCTTTCCATGCAGCATCCGGGCGTTGTCGAGCGCAGTCTGCAAATAACTGCTCATAGTATAAAGATTTGGCTCTCCGAAGCTCAGCGTTTAGCATATTCCGCAATATTTTAAACTCGTTTAGAGTTCCTTTTGAACGTGCACGCAAGAAAGAATGAAAGTGACGATTTTTATTTTTGATCATTTGTAAGTGTTCTCGAGTGACGCATGGTTTCTTAATCTTTTTTGTTGGCACGTTGTGTGCTCGATATTCGTTCTCCATATCTCACTTGTATCTTTAATATGTCTTTGGCGAGCGCTATCTTTCCGAGGAGGATGCAGATTGCAAGAGTTTCGGTCCTGTTTAAGAAAGGTGACGTAAACGATATCAAAAATTACAGGCCTATTTCCATTTTACCGGTACTATCCAAGGGATTAGAGAAGCTAATACATATGCAAATGTCTAATTTTTTTGATAAGCATAATCTTATTTCCTCTGCCCAGTTTGGATTTAGAAAACGCCGATCGACGGAATTAGCACTACTTGAGCAAAAAGAATTTATTCTGTCGCAGTTTGACAACAAGAATTTTGTGCTCGGCCTTTACATAGATTTCACTAAAGCATTTGATTGCATCCATCATTCCATATTACTTGAAAAGCTTGAAACTTACGGCGTTCGAGGACACAGTCAAAATCTCATAAAATCATACCTAGATCATCGCCATCAATATGTACAAATAGAGAACTGCCGTTCAGATTTGAAACAAATCAACAGAGGTGTTCCTCAAGGCAGTATTCTTGGCCCGTTCCTTTTTATAGTCTATATAAATGACTTAGTTCATATCTACAGAGATGCAAAATATATTTTATACGCTGATGACGCTAGTATATTTTTTTCATCACCTGAACCTAGTAGCCTTCAGAATAAAGCCAACTCTGCTCTAAGATCCCTTCATAAATGGTCGGCAGCAAACAGTCTACAAATTAATACAAAAAAGACAAAAGCCGTAATTTTCAGACCGAAATCGAAGCAAATAAACAGCAGTTTAATCACCCTTCTTTACGAGAACGAAAAAATCGAAATAGATAGTAGTGTTAAAATACTTGGAGTTATCTTCACACAAAATATGCTTTGGGATGCGCACATTGAATCTGTGTCAGGGAAGCTATCTCGTATTGTTGGTACGACGGCGCGACACAGAGCTATATTACCTTTCAATATAAAGCTTCTTATTTACAATACTCTCTTTTTTTCTTCTTTGTATTATTGTGTATTGGTATGGGGTACCACGACACGTACAAATCTTGAAAGAATACATATACTTCAAAAAAAAATTGTTCGAGCACTTTTTAATGTACCGTATCATTCCCATACTTCACAGCTATTTTCGAAAGCAAACATAATACGCGCGTTTAATCTTTATAACTATAAGTTAAGTCTGGCTTTCAAACGGGAGGTGAAAGAAAATCTCAAGTTTTTTCATGAATTATCAGATCTCGATAAAAACACACATTCCTACACCACCCGTTACACAGAACCGTGGAAAGTGGTCACTGCGCGGGTAAATTATTCCAGGCAAAAAGTGTCATACACACTGCCAACCCTTTTAAATTCATTTCACAAATCAGGTATAGATTTGCATACGATTTCTGTACGAACCCTACGCCAACATTTCATTAACAATCCTTGCTTACAATAACAACTAAAAGTGTTATCTTGCCTTTTGTTATGTTTACCTGTTGTGACTATCAAGTGTGCGTGCATTAATTTTGAATATTGTGCTTTCTGCGAGTTTGTTTTATTTTTTTGTTGTTGTTGTCCTATCGCTGCCTGCTTTGTAGGGAGGCTGCGGGCTCCAGTCAAGTCGCTTGTTGTCAAGCGGCTTTTATCCGCAGTCTCCCCCATCACTGATGGAAATAAACAAGTTATTATTATTATTATTATTATAGTTTGCAAAGGGAAATGTTTAGCACAGATGCACACAAAACGATTTATGAATTCGTTATACGCGTCATTCGCATCCACATTTTTCAGCACGGCAGACCAATCTTGGTTCATGATTTCATTCTTGAACGAGATTAGCTTTCCGTCGGTAATGCGCTGAACAAAAAATGTTTCCCTTTTCACATTCCTGTCCAGTGAATCAATGCGATATGTTAAGAAAGTAGGACAGTGATCACTAACGTAGCAGGCAACTGTGCCTGCATTGTAAATTTCAGTGTCAAGATTCGTAACAATGAGATCTAGCATGGATGATGGAGAACATGTAATTCGAGTTGGTGTTTTAATCACATTTATGAAACCAGATGAAACCAGTTTTGTGCTAAAGTCACGAACACAGTTATTTTCCTCTAACATGTTTATGTTAAAATCACCACCACTGATGAGCCTAAGGTTGTTTTTACAAATAAATTCCAAGAAGTCTTCATAAAATTCTAAGAAGCGTGCAACATTCCCAGTTGGTGGACGATACAAGACAGAAATTATTTCTTGTTTATTTTTCAGCGTTAAGATTTCATAATCCACATTGGTCTTACTGAATTCCGGCAAAATTTCACACTTCTTGTGCTTTGCAACTAGAATTGCGACGCCACCACCCCTGCTGTTTTTACGATTAAGAAAGAAGTTATTGTAACCATCTAGTTCCAACATTTTGCTGCTGTTTGTATACCAAGTTTTCGACAGCATTAGGACAGAAAATTGAGAGCAAAATTGCTGTAATAAAAGGACAATGTCATCTTCTTTGCGGCTCACTGAACGTGCATTGATATGCATAACTGATTCGCATGATAAATAATCAAACTTCACATCAGATGGCACAGTAAGCTTTTGATAATCCATCTTTCAATGCTTGAAAACACGAGGCAGATAGCCAGATGAGCACGATGTCGGCAATCACACGTTATCGGCATCACGAGCTGTGTTGCCCGCTTGAGTAGAAAAAATCTTGTCGACAACGTCCTCACCTGTCACATGCACAGTGGGCGTGTTATCTGCCTGCTTGGCAAAGATTTTCCCGTTGTAGGACCACACCGATTTCCAGTTACACTCATATTTTTTTTCACAGCCATTGCAAGTAGTTTCTTCAATGCGGGACAGAGGTGCTCATTAACATATATTGCATCTGATTTGTCTAGGCCGATGTCTTTGCTTGTAAGCAGTGTTTTTTTCGCCTTCGTCAGGACAATGTCTCGCTTCCTGCGGGATTTGAATTGGACGAGGATGTGCGATTTCCCAGCAGTTCGCGTCGGCACGCGATGGCAGACTTCAATGTCAGCTTCTTCTATCGGTTCTGAGATGGTGTTGCCAATTTTAGAGAGAATGTCACTCAGGGATTCGCCTTCAGTCTCTGCTATTCCTTGTATTTCAATGTTACACTTCCTTGAATATTGTTCAGCATGAGTAAGCCTGCTTGCTGCATTTTGCAATTTACTTTCGAGAGATGCGCATCTGGCACACAGCGCCTCATTATCAGTTGATAGTTGCACGTTTTTGGAAACCTCATCATTCAGTTGTTTTTTGATGTCCTCTATTGTCCCATGCGCGAACTCAAGGCTCTCGGTCAAGCTTTTTTGCTCGGTTTTTAGCTCACGAATTTCGTTTCGCAAATCTCTTTCCATAGCCTCTCGAAAGGCCTTCAGTTCAAGTTTTACTTCGTCTTTAAGTTTAACTAATTCAGCCCTCATTTCTTCCTTCAGCTTATTTAACTCTTTAGACATTTGAAAGCAAGCAGCCTTTCGGGTGCAACAAGATAATAAAGCACTGCAGCTTGAGACAACACACAAGCACAAGTCCAAAATCAGGCAGCAGCGACGACACACAATACAGAAGATAAGTCAAGGAATCGATACGGCGATAACACTAACCTGTGACAAGAGCGTACAACTGTTAACACAGTGCGCACGGAGCACGTCGCTGCTGCCAAGTGAGGCTAGCTGCACTGATGTGGCTCCTTTTGTAGCTCCTGGCACTGGCGTAGGGCAGCGCAGTAGTTCTGCGCAGCTGACGGTCACGCCTCCTGGTACAACTTGCGGAAAATCCGGCGTAACAATCTGAAGTCCGGCGTGGAGAGCTGGCTTGGTCCGGTGCGGGCGCTGAGTGCAGCCAAGCGGTTTGTGCCTGTGACAAGAGCGTACAACTGTTAACACAGTGCGCACGGGGCACGTCGCTGCTGCCAAGTGAGGCTAGCTGCACTGATGTGGCTCCTTTTGTAGCTCCTGGCACTGGCGTAGGGCAGCGCAGTAGTTCTGCGCAGCTGACGGTCACGCCTCCTGGTACAACTTGCGGAAAATCCGGCGTAACAATCTGAAGTTCGGCGTGGAGAGCTGGCTTGGTCCAGTGCGGGCGCTGAGTGCAGCCAAGCGGTTTGTGCCTGTGACAAGAGCGTACAACTGTTAACACAGTGCGCATGGGGCACGTCGCTGCTGCCGGGAGACACCAAGATGACCAGCCGTAGGTGCGTCATGCAGTTGTTCGAGGATAGTGGACCGTAGGTGGCGGTGAACAACGAGCAAGTGCTCAGCGCCATCAGGTCGCATGTTGCGGCGGTACAGCGTGTTCCCGTCCAGCAAAAACCGGGCCAGAGAAGTGTCGCGGCGGTCGGTGCTGAGGCGGTCGATGAGAGAGGTGAGGGTGGGGTCCAAGCTCTGTTCGTCGGCAATGTGGGAGAGGTCGGAGATAGAGAGGACACAGGCATCCGACTCACAGTCTGTAGAAGGAGGATCGACGGGATAGCGGGACAGGCAGTCTGCATCTTGATGGAGGCGACCGGACTTGTGAACCACGGAAAAGGTGTATTCTTGCAATCGCAATGCCCACCGGCCAAGACGGCCAGTAGGGTCCTTGAGAGATGAGAGCCAACACAGGGCGTGGTGGTCGGTTATAACAGTGAATGGGCGGCCAAACAAGTATGTGCGGAATTTTCCAATGGCCCAAACAAGAGCCAGGCACTCGCGTTCTGTGATGGAGTAATTCTTCTCGGCGGAAGAAAGAAGACGGCTGGCGTACGCAATCACGCAGTGCTGGCCGCGTTGTCGCTGAGCAAGGATGGCGCCAATTCCGTGGCGACTGGCATCGGTGCGAAGTTCAGTCGGGGCAGACGGGTTGAAATGGGCCAATACAGGAGGGTTGGTGAGGACGGCGATAAGGCTGGAGAATGCAGTAGCCTGCTCTGGGCCCCAAGAAAAAGGAACGCCTTTCTGCAACAGATTGGTGAGAGGGCGAGCGACGGCTGCGAAGTTCGGGACGAACCGGCGAAAGTAGGAACAGAGACCGATGAAGCTGCGGACATCACTGGGCGAGCGGGGACAGGGAAAAGCACTGACGGCACGAACTTTATCAGGGTCAGGTTGTATGCCACTCGCATTCACCAAATGGCCGAGGACTTTGAGTTCGCGGCGGCCGAAAGTACATTTTTTTGAGTTGAGTTGAAGACCTGCGCGGCGGAAAAGTGCCAAGATGGACGAAAGGCGAAGCAGGTGGGTTTCAAAAGAGGGCGAGAAAACAATTACATCATCTAAGTAACAAAGGCAGGTCGTCCACTTGAAGCCCCGGAGTAACGAGTCCATCATCCGTTCAAATGTGGCAGGGGCGGTACAAAGGCCGAAGGGCATGACCTTAAAATGGTAAAGGCCATCAGGGGTGACGAAAGCTGTTTTCTTGCGGTCTCTTGCGTCAACAGAGATTTGCCAATACCCGCTACGAAGGTCGATGGAAGAAAAGTAGCGGGCGCCATGTAAACAGTCCAGGGCATCATCTATGCGCGGAAGGGGATAGACGTCTTTCTTCGTGACCTTGTTGAGATGACGATAGTCGACGCAAAACCGCCAAGTTTGGTCTTTCTTTTTCACGAACACGACAGGAGATGCCCAAGGGCTGTTTGAAGGCTCGATGATATCGTTGGCCAACATCTTGTCCACCTCCCGCTGGATGATCTGGCGCTCTGGTAGCGACACACGATAAGGCCTCCGGTGTATAGGTCTGGCATCGCCGGTGTCAATGCGGATAGTCACTACCGACGTTTGACCCAGAGGAGCAGAAGCGAAGTCAAAAATGTCGGAGTAGGACACCAAAAGGTTGTGAAGATCCTGTGCATGCTCGGGGCTCAGGTCAGAAGCAATCATCGCAGAAATGAATTGCGGAACGTTGGCCGGGATGTCGGCCGCTTGAGAGACAGTAGAAGGCGGTCCAGGTGAGAGAGCAGTGACGGTACAGTCGGTGAGAGAAGACAAAGTAGCAAGTGATATGCCTGCAGGAAGAACTTGTGGTGACAAGCTGAAGTTGAGGACAGGAAGGGAGGTGCTATTCTTGGTGACGGTCACGATGAGGTGCGGAAGAACAACATTGCGGGAGAGAACGACATCGGCGAGTGGACAGGCAAGATAATCCCCATCAGGAACCGCAGGAAATGGGGACATAGGCAGATAAACGGCAGAGTCGGGGGGCAGGCGAGCGTACTCGGTGGAGCGAAGGCGGGGCGTGGAGCTTGAGGGTGTGTCGGCTGAGCTGAGAGGCAGGTCCAATCGTAGAAGGCCGCTGGAGCAGTCGATAAGGGCAGAGTGAGCGGTTAGAAAGTCTAGACCAAGGATCACATTGTGAGGGCAGGGTTCGAGGACGGTGAACAAAACTGGGATGTGACGATCGGCAAGAGTGACGCGGGCAGTGCACAGGCCAGTGACGGCAGCAGTGCTGCCATCGGCAACGCGAACGGTGGGCGAAGCGGCAGGGGTCTGAAATTTTTGAGGCGACGGCAAAAGGATGAGCTAAGAACCGAGACTTGGGCACCAGTGTCAATGAGGGCAGAAACAGGAACGCCGTCCACAAAAACGTCGAGCAGATTACAGGGCGAAGGCAGGGTCAGTAGAGGATTTTCAGGTCGGGGCGCCAATGCAGCATCACCTCCGGGAGCTGCACTGGTTAGTTTCCCGCGACCTCCACCAAAAGATGTTACGGGGATGTTACGGCGGTAAGTCTATATGGCGGCTGCTCTGAGAAGGCCAGCACTCAGCGTGGCGTCCCACCTGTTGTGCGGGCTAACACGCTCATAAAGCGAGAGCCAGTCCTCGACGTCCACGCCATCTGTACCGCAGAATGTGCCCGGGTCGCGAGAGGTACGGGGATCGTTACCCCGCACCTCCACCAAAAGATGTTACGGGGATGTTACGGCGGTAAGTCTATATGGCGGCTGCTCTGAGAAGGCCAGCACTCAGCTCAGAACCGAGCGCCAAGCTACCAACTGTCAACGTCGTCGTCGTTCCGCGCACCGCCACTTCTTCGTTCATGATTCGTCCACTTGTAACACTATGACACAAATAATGTAAGTCTGCGTTGCTGGATATGAGAATCCCGCGAAGAACGACTGCGCCTAGACAGTCGTGCCGAGCCGGTATCTTTTGTTATTAGGAAACTACCACTTACCCTTCGTTTCGCAGTTCCTGGTGAGCAAACTCATTAATTTTAAAGAAGAAACTGTTACTTCTCTTCTTGAAATCGAGGGCGCTGAATTTTTTGTAGTATATTGTGATTGCAGTTCGGAAGTAAAATAAACTATTTGCACCTTGTGTTGAAGACTGGCAGGACAGACGTCGCTGTAAACTTGCTCAGAGGCATCAAGGTGACTGATTATATGAAAACATTCAAGCACATATATATCTACACGTAGCCTACCAAAACTTGTGCAATATTTACTTCTCTTACTCGGGTTTTCAAAGGCACTATTTGGCAAATAACTGACCATTTCAGCACTAAAAAAAGAGGTATTTTTGCAGGCATTACTGTTATCGATTGTTATACCCAACACAATATTAGCCTGGAGAAGACGAACAACTCTAAGCTAGCTCTGCAATGAAAATAGCTGTATGCTTCGAGTGCTGTGCCCAAAATGCTGAGCGCATTCGCGCATACTTTAATGGCTTATATGTGGTTCTAGCTTTAGAGGTCGTCTTTTCATTGCTCCGTCATCTTCCACTACAATTCCATAAAGGAACAGTCGGTGACATTGCTGACTTTGCCGCATCATTCGAATGGCGATTGCACGCCCAAAGCGGGCGCTTGGCAACAAGTATTTGGAATGCCGCACGAAACAATGATAAATGCCGAAAATGCGTTTAAGGTGCTCGCGTGTTGTGCGATCTTAGTGCACGTTAAAGATCCCCAGGTGGTCTAAACTATTTCGGAGCCCTCCACTACGGCACCTCTTTCTTCCTTTCTTCTTTCACTTCCTCCTTTATTCCTTCCCTTTCGGCGCGGTTCAGGTGTCCAACGATATATGAGACAGATACTGCGCCATTTCCTTTCCCGAAAAAGCCAATTATTATTATGCGCACCCCTGAATGCTTCAAATTAAGAATGTAGCGCTAGAGATTGCATCGACGCCGACTGATCGATTGGATTGCCAAAAGAACCTGCTTCGTTTGCACTGTCGCTGGTTCCAATCCCCCTCGGAGCTTCTTTTATGCTCAATTTTTTTCTTTTTGCTGCCTTGTGCTTTGAGGCCATTTATCGACGTATCGTGGCATATGTTGGGCTTGATGTTATTGACGATTGTACGATGTTTGAATGCGTTTGCCAAGTTATGAAGCTATAAGCACTTCATTCTTAAAACATTGCTTGGTCTAATTATTCCTTATAACACTTACCACTATCAAGGATACGTTCGTGTCAATCTGCAGTTCTTATCCATCAGAGATTGTAATTATAAACGCAAGTAGTGAGTTGATTCTGGCAAAAACCTACCCATGGTTTTAACCGTCTTCTAATACATTTCTGCAAAGACTATGCTTCCTAGAAGAAATATGCGTGCTTGATTTATTCGGTGTCACAAGAATAATCCAGATTCTACTCTGAAATTATTTCTATGTGCCGAAAAATTTCGCACTGCTCCAGACACCGGATATCAAAGTGTGATCTGAAAAGCCATGCAGATGGCGGATTTCACCGGTTACTTTCCTAGTTACGGAATGGTATTCGATGAACGTTCACAAGACTGATGTCTTCCTTTCCTCCCGGCGGCTCTTTACTGAAAATGGACGCAAGGGTTCCCTCCTTTCATTCCGAAATCCCACTTTCGCCAGCCGCTCAGAGGGGACAATCAGTGGTGGTGCCTTTTCACTCTCAGCGGAGTAGAAATTGCACCAAACTGCCGCCCACCTTAGCTCCCAACACTCCCTTATTGTCCGCAAGAGAGCATAGATCAAAGCAGCACGTCACAGATGGCCAGCAGGTAAAAATGAAGAGGTAATACGTTTGGGCTCGAAAGAAAAGGGATACCAAGGAATTGCCTTGTGGCGCGTATACTTTCCAAAAGCTTTCATATGTGCAGAAATGTAGTATTAGAGGCCGATCCGGATTTAGGCTAGTGTTGGTATTTCTTTTTTTTGAACAGTTTAAGATTTTTCCTAGGCTGAAGGACACAGAATGGCAAATTCACAGAATATTTTTGCAGATAGCGTCAATACCTGCATAGAAATGCCTAAAACGTTACCAACGCAAATTGCAGCAGAGTGAAACAGTCGTAGTTAAAGGGGAATGCATAACTGCATGACCATTACCGTACTTAAGAGCTAAGACTGTTTCGCATACTCTAGAATTATGAGGTTTCCATACCTTCCAAAAATACCATATATTTTTAAATATTGCTATGTCATTCAACACTCATCACCAACACCTCATGACACGGCAAACAAAATAAAGACCTCTCTCAATCTCTTACCCTCACCCCGTTTGTAGTTAATCCGATAGTTTTTTTAGTACACGCAATGCTGTTTTCTCGAGAAGAATCACGTTCATTGATTGTAATTTTTAAACAGAATATCTAGGAATTCCGCTACTTTGCAATCATTCTGCTGCGAAAAGTCCGCGGCATGTGTAAGATTGGCAAACTGCGATGTATGACAAGAAGTACTTACGACAAATGGAGTGTCCATAGTCGACGGCAGCGAGAAATACCGCCACCATAGCAAATGCTGTACTGCGTTCATGGCTTCGAATGAAATTTTACCATCGCAAAGAAATGCCTGCACTTTTAAGCGAAAACAATACGCAGTAGCTATCAGGAAGAATTACGAAAATTTTCCGCCACGTGTGCTGACTCCCCGCTCGGAGTATTATGCATGCGCATGCCATTTCTGTCCCGGTGTTCCATTTCATTTCAGTTTTACCTTGCCAAACAGCTCAACGCTTTGCAAGCCTGGAAAGATAAGGCAGCTAAATGACACGTGGCGAGATTTGACGCCGATATTAGAGAACAGTTTTTCCCAGCAGCAGCAGCTGTTCGAGAAGAGTTAGAGTAACAGCTATTTTTGAAACACATCATGTGTTTGTTTATAGTTTGGAGGGGGTTTAACGTCCCAATAGCGACTCAGGCTACGAGAGACGCCGTAGTGAAGGGCTCCAGGAATTTCGACCACCTGGGGTTCTTTAACGTGCACTGACATCGCACAGTACACGGGCCTCTAGAATTTAGCCTCCATCGAAATTCGACCGCTGCGGTCGGGATCGAACCCGCGTCTTTCGGGCCAGCAGCCGAGCGCCGTAACCACTCAGCAACCGCGGCGGCTCACATCATGTGTTTGGGCGAAGCCGCGACTCATTTAAAATATTGGATTGTGACATTTACTGCATGTAACAAAAGTGTGGCTGGATGTCAGAGAAGCAAGTGACTGATGACAATAGGTAAGCTGGTTTACTGTGACTGTAGCAGTTCACTTCGTAGCTATTACAGATGCACACCTGGTTGCGAATCGAGATTTGCAGCTGGCCATTAGTAATCAGCATATGTGAACTTTTAATTTCTAAAACGCAATTGGCCATGGTGGATGTGGCTCAACTAATTCTAGTCATTTCTCGCGCATTTCCACAATCTCCAGCCTGCTGTGTTTTCACAGCAACGTTCCTTACGTGGCGCACGTGCCATGTGCCCATCCTTTTGTCACATGGGAGGCAACACCGTGCTAATCCGCATGATCTTGAATGTAACGACACTCTTCTCAACGCTCCCAGTTTCCTCCTCGATTCTCCTTTCACGCAGGATATATGCGCAATGCGCAGGACATGCTTTGAACGACAGCAGCGCCTGCAAGCCATAATCATTGGCTGGAAATAGTGAGCGCATACTACTCTTCGCCGATTTAACGCTTCGATATGGAAAAAAACTCCGCGCACGTAACTTGCTTCATTCGGTCATACTATGAGTTATGTAACCTGTTTAGTATGCACAATATTGTTGCTTAAAATGGTACCTTCGCAATAATACGACATCAAGAACATAGGTTGTTTACGACGCATTAATCCGCTGTTATGAAAAACACGCAACCGATTGAAGATACACTTCATATTCTTATTTCAATAATTTTACATTGTTGAAAGCCGAGTACTGAAAGACGGACCCCCATATCAGCCACTCCAGATTGCACTGAACACCAAAATAAAACTTCCCTTTCAGTTCCTACAGCCGAACACCATGAGCGATAAATTGCGTTACAATAATCAACGGAATATGCCATTATAGAAAATATGATCAAACTAGATTGGTGGGGCCCCTATAGTAAACTTTTTTTATTAACACTCGAAACCTATAAACAAAACTTCCAACATATCTCTAATTAACTACTTTTTGTGCCCGTCTTTTTTCATATATATATTTAAGTTAGAGAAATATTCGTTGACATGAACAGATCTTTTATCAGACAAGACCAATCTAAAACCACTTGCTGCATGCAATGTTAGGACACTTCAGACGACACAACATTACTAAGCGGAAAGCGTAGTGCTTATTCCTGCCTTAAGGAGTTTCCGGTGTTTGCATTTCTTGTGTACTTCTTACCAGGAAGTCCTGTGAATGATGTATTTTTGCGATTGTTTCTGACGCAACTGAGAGCTGCATCAGCCATCAGTTGTTCTTTTGCAATTCTTTCCCATTAAAAAATATGCACTGCACAGTCTCAATTTTACGGAGCTAATTGAAAATGTTTGTGCTCGGCATGAACTGTTTACGATTCTAGCTATGGTTGAGCTTGCATCGTTTCCTAATCTCTCATATTTCTTTAAAACGGTTCGCACAAACCTTCGCGGTTCCTTTAATATCACATATCTATATGTACAACATTCTCGGACAAAATTTTTTAAATTGCGAAATTGTAACGCTGTTATCAAAATATTGAAGGCAATGGTCCGTTCTTCAGATTTTCAGCAAAATATTTCTTTTAACGGGTATCCATCGATCGCATTGAACAGCTAAGACTGCCATAGAAAGCCAATAGGATATGGTTTTGATGTTAGTGAAAACGTTAACTGAAAAAAAAATACATGACTGCCGTCGGGTGATCTGCGGATATATAAATGTTATAGTGAAATCTTACATTACATAAAAATTGCGTGAATGAGAGATTTCCTTCTCAAAAATGTGTTTTTTTTTTCAGAATTGCTGGATATGACTAGTACGCATTTTCGACCATAGAAGCCTAGAGGACTACGAACCGAAGGACGCATCTCTGGTATTAGTGCTCGGATCGGCAGGATATTTATAGGACTAAAAGACGTTGAACGTGCAGTATTTTGTGGCAGCAAAATGAGTTGCTCATAACGAGACACTGGCGCCTAGATCACTGTTTCAAACCTACTAGAAGAGTTGCTCTGCGCTAGAACGCCTGCATCTGCACAGCTAAAAGGGCAATTAATTAGAACCCACACCGAGTTAACGTTACACATCGACTGAAAGACGTGTTTCTTGCGTTGGTACTGACTTAATAGAACGCAAAGAACAAGTTTCTCGCTTATATCACTGGCAGGTTTCTTTTAAAATAGAAGCACGGGAAGTATTGAACTAAAAAAGACAATATTCTCGACCTCTGATACAGAGTCGGTGTTTTTGTTCACGTGTGCGCACCTGCGCATAAGCCTTTTCTTTCTACATTTTGCAGTGTCCTTGTGGCGTGGATGTTGGACACGTGCAGCCGGTTTTCAGCCGCACGCCACTTGTTTATTCCGAGTGGTTCAAATACTGCGTATAGTCAAACCCACTATTCACAGTTTCAGAGCTGAGGTGCAAACACGATAACTAAGCAAACTTTATATTTTTTCGAGAAGTTCAATTCGAGAAGTTCAATTCGTTTATATTTCAGAGCGGTACAAACACAAACTCTGAACCCAAGAAAACACTGTTTTATTTTTGCAGTTCTTTTTATCCGGATGCACAGCTTGCCACAACACTTTCAACGTTGAGAATAATCTATATGGAGTTTCGTGTACTGACCAGCTAAGCGGGCAGTCGCTAAAATTTTATGTTATAGACCGCCAGGTTCAGGGACTGTTATGGTTGTCTTCCTCTTATTCAATCGGGATCATGATCGCTTTAGTCGGCAAGGTGTTCCTTATGACGGAATATCAACCTGTGACGCCTGGCACGTGTTATTCTCCTCAAGACGGGTATGCTGATTATGATGCAGTGACCGCAGTCTTTCAGTGGTTATAAAAAACAGCAAGAAGGAAACTAACTACAGTAAGGCTCGCAATGTGAGCAGGGCTACTGAAAAGACTGGGAAACGTGACTTCCCAGCGGCCTTGACCATCTGAAGCGGAAAGGATGGTAGATGAAGGAATAAGTTAGGCGTGACCCTTCTTACTCATTTTAAAGATTTCGCGTTCAGAATGTTAAAATTGGCGAACGTAATAATGTGATGAGCTCTAACGCATGACGCGGAAGAACTCGGGCCGAACTCGATAAAAATTACCATTAAGCAGTCAAGTACGCACGATGGGCAAAAAAATAATGTTATGGCTTCATTATGAGCGCTCATGTACCCATTTCGGGAAACATAGATTGAAAATTTGTTACTGCACTGGCGGTAAAAAAACTTATCTCAGGAATTCTCGGTGGAATCATATACTTAATTTTGCTGAACAAGTCTAGAGGTTTCTGAAACGTTAACCACGAGCCTTTTATAAGCAACGAAAGTCGTAGAAACTTTTTATAGCTTCAGAATACGCCTGAGAAGCGGCCCTAGTTCTTCTGTTGCTTTTGGGAAATAGGATGAGTTAACTTTCCAAATGTTTCAAAGATGCATAGACAAGTAATCGAAACAGCACAATTTAGAAAGCATTGTTGAAACAATAAGAAACTGAAAATCGTAAACCATTCACCGCCTGTAAAGTTATGGTAATTCATCCTTAACAATAATAAAGTTTGAACACTAAAGGAGAGTATAGAAAAAATAAACACTGATTTGTTTAACTGAGCTTAGCTTTCTAGCTTTGCTGTACAAATGCTTTATTCTGTGATTAAGGTGCATGGTAAGACACAGTTGTTTCGTTAAAAAAATTGTTCGGCGTAACAATTGCTGCACGAGAGTAGATATCTAGAAAACTGATAGGGCCCGAGTTTGAAATCGGTTCACTTAATATGAATTGCTCAAAAGCCCTGTCATTTTACATGCCATTGCTCTGCGTAAAGTTGAAGCATAGCTCATCGTCACGGCCGAAACGTCTTAAGAAATGTTCAGGAGTGAGCTCGCCCTCAGCCATAACTACGGTAAATACAGTCATTCTAGTGGTCGTTGTTTTGCATAGTGTTCTAATGTAGGAAGTTTTAGACCGGAATTGTGTAAAAAAATTTTCAGCAGTTAGCTAGCCCTCAGCCATCAAACTACTGGCAATCGCAGATTACAAAATAGGCTCTAGACAGGCGGTAATTAATCTTCAAAAACTGCATCTCTCTTCACATAGCCTAAATCTATTCAAACCCATGGTAGCCAGACTGCCCTTCATGCAGCATATGTGCAAAGAAGGCCGAAAATGGTAAGATGGATGATCCAAGGCCAGTAGAGGAACTGTGATATTTGAAATTGGAATGGTGAGATTTATAGATGCATGCCTTTTTATAGGCGCTGGATAGATGTGAGGGGCAAAACTGGCCTTTATCGATGAAATACCGGTCTTGATTGTAGTTATTCCTGATAAGAAAGTGGCTGCAATGAGGTCGATATATGAGACCGCATATATGCTGCATTTTTCCTGAAGAACTCGACAAGAGACAGGCGTGCGCAACATGTAGGCAAGCCCGCATTCCAGCGTCGTGTAGGGTGTTGCTGGACCTTAGTTCTTTCTTGTGTGCCTCCTCAATTAATAGTAGCTTTTCCCGCACAGAGCTAATATTCATGTAGCACCTCCCCTCAAGTACCCTAGAGTGGTCCAAAGTGTGGAGCACTGCAGCACTGCTATTCTCCTGCACCAGCTTTGTGGTACCTATAGTGGGTTTAGTTGGGCAGCCCCATCTAGTGCTAGAAGACGTTTTTTTTCGCATAAAACCCCATGGAACCCAAAAGCTGCCCTCGAAAACCGGACAAGCTAATGTGGCATAGATGTACGAATGGCGCCTGATTTTGCTTTAAAAACACCTATATGGGCCCATAAAAAATTACTGTGGGCTTTCATAATTTGGGTGCCCTACTTATTTTCTTACAGGGAGCCGAGCTATCTATTGCATGATTGCCCTATCCTAACTGTTCCTTGAGGGACAAGTACGGGCCTTGCATCGTGTGTTTCTTGGGATGGCTGTCCAGAACCCTGCTGCAAAACCAGCACTCCATTGAAATCATGCGGTCACCTGCGAGGTAATATGAGGAGAGGAAGCTTCACCCAACATGCACTTTCTCCATGAAGTCAAATGCACTTCAGCTGATGACATGACCGTAGGGTTCCTTATGCTGGAAGTGAAAATGTAATCCACTACAAATTATTCTAACCGCATTTGTTCCACATCTTTACCAGCATAAAATTCTTACAATGTGCCATCGCAGCGAGTAATAAAAAGACGCTAAAAACAATGTCTCATTAACATAGTAGCTCAGGTAATGCACTTCGCGGAGCAATAAACAAATGCAAGAAGGAACAGACGGTTCGACCACATGAGTGGCACTTTGTTGTCCGCCCGTGAGGCCCAAGTGGTGATTAAGCTCAGAGCAGCTCTAGATAACCCAATTAAGCTAGAGGAGTGCTGGGGGTTGATATTTATAACTTAGTGCCATTAAAGTCGCCGCCAGAGTTTGCCGGAGAATCCAGCGGGAACAGCCGGTGTAGACCCGTGTTGGTAAGCATGTTGGCATTTCCAGGAGGCTCCGCGAACACTGGTGAAGGGCCAAATGTCGCCTCTATTATAAACCTGTCCCCTCGAGGCCCTGCGAAAGGCTTCAAAACCATGAGAATACCACTTCCTGTCGCGGTGACCGTGGAGGGGTTCGTGACAAACAGATTTGAATGCTGCTCTGGTGACCGAGCTATGAAGTTGAATGATTCTGCATTCATGACGTACTGATCGGTGCCCAAATGAAGGGGGTTTGGCCATAATTCTTGCCTTAGATACGAAGTGAAAAGCCGTAGATCAATGCGGCTGCCAAGACATAAGAAGCGCCGCATGAACTTTCGTCCATTGATGACAACCGTAAAATGGGATATAGATGTTGCGGACGCTACGTGAGCGGATTCCATCCAAAGATTCGTCTTTGCGTTGCGCAAATGTAGACCTTTTTTATCGCAGGTGTTTTAAAGAGATTGTCAAGCACAGAAGCAGCACATACGGAGTCCTAAAAAAGCCGGGAGTTCCATTCCAAGAATTCTAACCGTGACCAGACGCCATTATCAGGACGGCGTTCAAGATAACGAGAAGTTAATGGCAAAGCGCTCGCCATTCGTTCTAGGAACAGTTTGGGCCGTGATTCACTCGCAGTGGGCGGCTATGAGGCCTACGGGCTTAGTAATTACAAAAATGATCGCAGAACATCTCTGCGCCGCGCGAAAAATTAATACAAGGGACTTTTTGCTGAGCTGTTTCGGCCTCGGACGGTGCCAGCGCTCCGGTCCACCGTGATGTCACAGTAGACAGGCAAAAGAGCACTACCACCATCTTGATGACATCAGCGTCACTGGCAACCACTGGTTATTCCTGTTACCACGCGGAGGACACGGTGACTTTAAAATAATCGCAGCAATTGCACTCTGACATACTCAATGGGTTCAAACACCGAACGGCTCTTCGGACAACATTCAAAAGTAAAATAAATTATGCTCCATTCGAGGCCAGCAAGAAAACTTACTAAGAGGCATCTCGTCACGCCCAGGAAACAAATGATATTTTTTAACTTTGCTTTTTTTAACTGCACTTCTTGAAAAGAAAGCAAGACACTGTAGGTTAATATAACGAGAAACCTACGCCGTTTTCCTTCTATTCCGATCAAGCTTAGATAATCACAAAAAAATTAAGAATAGGGCGATATTTTACAATGATCGCTATTTCTCTGATGTTTCGAAATTTGATTATACGATTTTAAATAATAATAAAATTTAAGTAATAAATCCGACATCGGTCTTGGAATTACATTTTATAGCAGTGCTTTGAGAATTAAACTAAAATCGTTGAGTTTCATAAAATGTACACAAAACCACATAGCCCTTGGAAAACTACGAGCTCTGTGCGTCAGAAAGATAATTCGTAGAAAGAAATCAAAGAGATACCTATCATCCTCCACCTGAATTCGCGCTTTACACTAACATATTGCTGAGGATTACTAAAAAAGTGTGAAATAAAATATGAATAAAAAATTACCCTGCTTTGCAGAGACCAAAACGAAAAACAAAAGAAAACCTCAATTGGCCACGCTAAGGCGTCACGGCGAAAATGTGTCAGCGGGAACCGTTGCGAACTGCGAGCACTGACCGCACAGAAATTGTTTTTTTTTTCTGCAATTTTGCGCTCTTGGCGTCTTCGTTCTCATCATCTAGTTTTTAGAGGCGCGGCATCGGTCGTTCTCTATATTTATAGATCCCTGCGAGTCCTCGTATCACTCCTGGCGTAGCGGTGCAGCAGTCAAGCAGTGTGCTACGGCCCTTTGATGACAGATGCTACCATCACAAAGGTTGTGTGGCCTTCGTTGCTCTTGCTGTGGAACCTGTCGCAACCAATCAATAATTTAACTGCCAGTTGCCACGGTAGGTAGTTTATGCACAATCTGCTGGGCAGAGGTTTCATTCCCGAGGGCCTCACCTGGGACTTCACTTTCTCCTCGACTTGTCCCCTCTGATGCTAACACATTAATAATCAAATAATATATTTAAATATTCTGACATCCCCGAACACACCACTTGGGCTTAACGCAGAGCGTTACCACCCCTGAGTCAGAAAAAAATTGTGAGGCGTAGGTGTCGTTGGCGACAGTTTGAAGCCTCGCAACCGGCGCGGCCGGAGTACGCAGAAGCAATCTGGCGCCTTGAGGAAGAAGGGGAGAGAGGAGGACCCCCTCACCTCCCGAAACTTCCCGGAGAAGCAACTTAGGCTCTTTACTGACTCACGTTTCATGCCGTGTGGCACCTTTAGTGTCACAAATAAGAATAATATGCCTCTTACGTGGGCCACCTATGCCACGGCCTTGTGGCACCATCGCAACCTGTCCTCTGGATTGTGATCAAACCAGAACCGTCGCAGGTGGCAGCTAAACTAATCATTGGCCGCGAGAGTTTGCTCGAGAACAGCAAACTTTGGTTGGACAAGCTCTGCCGGTGGCAGCACTCGCCATCGCAGGGCAGTGGCTCATCGCTTAACCTCTGCACCACTGCGCAAGGAGTGACATGAGAGCTGCCGGGGATCTATATATCTGAAGTCGAGAATTACCAATTCCGCTTATATGAGCATTAATCCATTAACGCTATTGCATCATACCCTTAAGGCAAATCTTAAGTGTCCACTGCAATTTTCTTGTCTACATTCAAGCTCCTTCTCCTTAGCGCTAATGAGAAGGAAGCTTTCTAGCCGCTAAACTGTTTTGAAATTTTAAGACTTCAAAACGAAAGTGGAACTACGTCGGCACTATCTCGCCATGCCAGTCAATCCTAGTATGCGCCAGCAATTCATCACACCAATCTTTATCTCGTCTCGGAACTTTATGGGGCGGTCTCAGGCTTAGCTTTCCGCAGGCAATTCCGAATTCTACAAAATATTAAAATTTCAGCTTGTGCTAGTTTGAAGCGCTTCTTCCCAATTTTCCTTGCTTTCATGAGCATCACTGAGTTCGTTAAAAGCACTGACTTTCATGAGGAAAGCTAGCTGTTTCATTGATCGAACTAAACTAAAAGCCCTGAAATACTTGCTTCCCAATGCTTATTTCAGAGGGGCCATACTAATTTTACCACCACGAAAGGCGAGACGCGTAAACGTATGTTCCACAACCCAACTATTCTGCTGTCCCTTTTACTCCTCTGAAATGATGTGGGCCAGAATGCAAGCATTTTGTCTGTAGTAAATATCCAGGGAAGTGCATGTTTTGCCAGTTCAGCCATCTGATCTTTAATCGTTTGTGCACACTTACCTGAAAATTTCTGAGGATTGGTATCACTCAGTGGTGGATTCGAAGCCACGTCCCAGGCAGAATGTTGTTCAGGTGTTCAGTGTTGCCTTGAATAGGACACAAGCGTATGGGATCTGGGCCGCAGCACCCGACATGGCGCAGCAAGCAGGCATCGAAAGGCAATTTTTTTCTAGCAATTTATTTCTTATTCTCACTCTGTTCGTCGTGAACGGATATCACAGAGAGGCAACAGCGAAAAACATGTCTTTACTTCAGGCAGTATTTTTCGCAATCTTCCTTAGTATTGAAGTTGCTGCAGGACAGGCAGCAGAGATCCGTTTTGAATGGCTCGCATTTCTTGGTCGTAGGATTGAAATAGTACTGCGACAAATACGGATACCAGCATATTCCTTTTGTTTTTGGCTCCTTGCAACCTGCACGGAAGAAGCATCTTAACTGCGGTGGCGTAGAGGTTCAAAAAATCTTGCTGTGTCTTTGCCTTCCCGAAAAGGCGTCAAGAATGCTTGGCTTTTACATGACCATCGCATACGTGCGATAAGGATAAAGTTATGAAAAAATTTGCATTCGCTGCACGTTCAGCTCCAACATATATTTCATCCTGCGAAGTTCTACCAACAAAAAACGTGGGGATTATCTGCAGACCTTAAGTAGTGTTTTTCATTCTTTATATGTATTATACACAAAATGAGCGCAGTAAGCGCTTTCCAGAAATATTTTTCTTGTCTTACGAGGATTCTCGTTGGCATGGCTCGTTCTTCATTATTTCTTTTGATACTCTGTTTTCCGCAATGACGAATTTCGGTTTTATCCCCTGCCGCTGATACAAATGATGACCCTCTCGAAATGGTAGAAACTGTATTCACTTTTACGGCAGATGCTTTGGTCCTCGCGCAAGCACCAGTGCGTAATAACGTTGCTGCAAATGACGACCATCATAAACTAACGTAGTAAGTGATTGCTTCAAAGCATCACAAAATAAAGCGGAGGCTTCATCCTTGCATATTGCCCCCCGTTATGCCTTTTGCGGCTCAGAAGGCAGAAAAAGTTTCGAAGCGTGAATTGTGCGAAGGGTTATTTTTTGTTTTCATAGAACTGTAGATTTAAAAATAAAAATTTTCAGGCCGTTAGGTCTCTATTCTATGTTCTACATTGCATATAGTGCAAAAACTCGATTACTGCGAATCATTTCACGGCAAGGTCGAATATCGGCTTTGCTTCTACTCAACAAACATAAGTGCCGCTAGGCGTACGGTTTTACACACGGAAGAAATCTTGGTGGCCTGAGAATTCAGGACAACACTAAATAGCAATGACAACATCTGTGAAACGGTATGATTATCGCTGAAAGAATTAAAAACTCGGACACATACCTTCTGGATAGGTGCATTTTGGAGGCACTGAAAGACAAAATGCGTCAAAAGGGTGACTTTCTAAATCTATTGGCAATCATGTCACACCCTGTCGCTCCGTGCTGATTTTTTTCTTTCCCTTTCTATCGTACTCTCTTTTTATCGCATATCGGCTTAGAGGTATCCTTTGGTCTGTTAAGTACGCCTGGCAAATATGCGTTCTGGGCGCTAAGGACCACACAATTACTCGTTGCGTCCAGTTTATCGTTCCAGGCCGATAACTTGCCTAAGTAACGTGCTATCTATTGCTGATTGTTTATCAGATCCTGTCGCCTCTATCGTTACAAAATCAAAAACAGAACCGAGCGTAAACTGTAGTTGTTTCTATTTCTGGAATGAAGAAGACTAATATCCGTCATGGTGTCCTCTTATAGCAATTTCTGGAGTCACAGCGCCCCGCCCTTTCTACTGTAGGCTGGCAGGAAAGAAATGGCTGTAAGGTTACATAGTAGGATATGCACAAATTTTTGTAAGTTTTGTGCAGTAGGGATCTGATATGTTGCAGTCTCTCACCCTGTACTTCAGAAAAAACAAAGGAAAATAGCAGTTAGTTTCACATGCCAGCGTAGCGATAAACATGATGCATTTTTAAAAACTCAGGATTGTTAGAAATTCTCATAGCCTAAAATGACCTTGATGCACAAAATGCATTCTATGTACCCTTCCAATTAGCTGAAAGTTTTGAAGAGAATTACTGAAAAAGCTTAGTGCATTTATTGATGCCTCATGCGTGCTTCTAGCCGCACTCACCTAACCGCCAGATTACACTCTTTGCTAGAAAACACGCCCACGTTCTTCCCGCGTCTAGACTTTGAGTGAGGCAGCACTCTAGCCACGCTGGTAGCTTTCGCGACTTGACGGGTGCACTTGATGGACTCTATTCTTCTTTCTCTACGACGCCTTTGAAGGTTTACGTGCTCGCACTGTCACAAGCTTGTCTTTCGTGCTTGTCTTTCAGCGTCCCTCCTTGCTCTCGCTCTTTGATGCGGTTCAGCGATTCCCGTCTTCTTCGACTGCGTGTTTGGCCGCCTTCCCACATTTATGAGCGGTTTTATCGGCGACTTAGGCCTCTGTAAGAACTGCATGACTCAACCTCCTCAATTGTATGTAAGTGGTTGCTGTTTATAGAAGAAAATTTGGTGGATCAGAACGAAGCGATGATAGATGCCAAAGACAACGATTTGCCACTAGCCACCACAGAGAGCGTGCAGGGCCAGGGAATGCGACGATGACCGAGAACCTGAAGGTTTCGAAAAATTGCTCTGTTTCCACTGACAGTTGCTAAAATTCTCGACATGACGGCAATTATTACGCGATAGAGTATTCGGCTCGTTGGCTAGATAAGCCGTCGGCGTAGTAGTACTCGGCACCGCGTGTCGGAAACAATCCGGGGCTGCGTGAAAAAAATCTTATCATGGTAATTTGTGGTTCTAGCGATTGATGATTGATTTGTGTATGGTAGGAGCTGACTATTGAACAATATAAACGTTATTATTTATTTTTGAGAAAAAATAAATGAAATAATTGAAAAAAGGGGGGCTCAAAGGTGCCAAAATGCTCAGAACAAAATGCCAACGCTTCATGGTGCTAATAAAGGAAAGTAATAGCGTGTAATTGATCACTTAAATAATTTAAGCAATTGAAAGAAGCGAAAAATGCGTTCAAAGGTGAAAAACTGCTCACATTGGAAGGCCAAAACATCTACGCTATCGCATCATTCGCTTAGGGTGGATTTTATGTGTCCTGTCCAATTTGTGTTAGAAGTTTCCTGTTCACTGCCTCCTGTTCGGACGCCCATTATCGCATTGATAGGAATAGATTGGTCATCTGTTATTCATATTCAGAAAGTGTAAGGTAGAGTATTCGGCGAATGGGATCTGAAAGAATTTCATCCTTAAAAATTTGCTCGGTCTAATTATTTCGAATAATACCTTCTATACGGGAGAAGTCCGTATCAAGCTGCAAGTTATATCGCTGAGAAAATGAAAATTGGAACAAAAGCACAAAAATTATTATCGCCAAAAACTAAGATATGCTTTCTTCTGAGATAGAAGTTTCGTTTCTAGCATTGCTCTTAACCACATCGCCTGCTTACTCTCTTAAATACTGATGCGGATTTTCATTATAAGCGGTGAAATAATGATACTAGATTGCTATATTGCATCGCATGCTAACTAGGGATAATGAGCTTACGGTCTCCAGTAGACCATTGGTTTTAGTGACACTTCAATAGCACCGGAAGAAATAAACGATTTAGTGAAATTCTGTGCGCTGGCGAGCAACCGCGGTGCAGAATTTATGCAGAATTTGCTTTATATAGGCGATGCCCTGTAAACATTTTCTTGAAATAAAGAATCTACCCGTTCGAGCTAAGCCGAAGGCCGCCAGATGGCAATGTTCTCTCATTTTGGTGAGATTGCGTATGTACACTCAACAGGACTGCACAAGATGTTTAGAGCGCAGCATGCCGAAAAGTAAACCGACCAGATTAGCGGAAAATCAAGTATTCGTAAACCATGAAAAGGTTTGCATTTCTCTTTATCTGCTCGGAGACACATTCGTTTTCTCTAACATCATGCAAAGGTAAAAATAATTTATGTACCCTTCATAATGCCGCGAATATTTGTTGTTTTTGTTTTCCCGAAACTTTTCCTGAACTTCAAATACTTCCTTTGTGCTTTTACAAATGTTTATGTCATTCAATTATTGTGACGACTTCAGACTGGGCACAGTACTGAAAACAAAACACAATGGCTTTCTTCCTCTCTCTATAGTAATGGTTCACCTTAACCGTATTATTATTAAATAAAAGATTACTGCTTCCATAATATGAAAAGTGTTCATTGATGATCGCCTTCATAAAAATCTAGAACAATTCTACTAATTCGAAAACATGAAATGCGGAAAGTAAGCTTCATCTTTAAGAAAGCCAAAGAGGAAGGTACAACAATAAAATCTAACGACAACAAATGGAGTCTCCATATTCTATGGCAGTGAGAAGAACTGCCGCCATAAACGGAGCCAGTGCTGGATTCATTGTGTCAAAAGACATAGTTTAGCACTGCAAAGAGATGCCTGCTATTTTATAGGCTGATAAAAAAAATCATGGCGCAGTAAACATCATAAAAGTTACGAAATATTTCCTCCACGTGGAAAGCCTCCCCGATCGGGTTATGGCACGTGATCTAATCTTTTTTTTCCCTCCGGGTGTTCGGCTGTGTACATCTCATTTTGCCAGTGGGAATCCAACCCGCTGTGAATAAAGTAAGATACGAAAACAACTCGACACCTGGTGACTGAGATCTGGTGTAGAGTGGGAAAATTTTTTTTCTATGGGAAGGTTGCTGCTCCATAAGAGTTTGAATAGTCCGCATGCTGGAACAGTTTTTAGTATTCCTTTTTTTGTTAGACATTTTGTTCTGAATAGTGCCCATGTGGGTGTAGATAAGCTTTTGTCCGAACGAATATCGAAAGCTGCCCAGAAAAACATCTAATTAATCACCCTTTAGAACGCAAGGAGGGACCCTCTTTGACGCACACGGGCCTCTTATCTTCGCGGTTCGTTGCTCTATGTTCCCAGCGCAGTTCAGGAATGACGTGAGCTTGCAAGTGATGCTCGTTTTTGGTGTAGCCATGATCGCAATGTGAGCACGCGGATATGATTCGCCGCACAACGGGAAAGTGAAATTGTCGCATTACAGCGACGACCAAAGCTACGTGTTCAAAATTTTAAACGCCCATACAGCTTGAGAACGCACAGCTGGAAATTACATATGCATTTTGGTGCAAAACTGTAATGACTGAATGCTTTAAACGGTGGGACAACTGGTGAACGTAGGGCGAGAAACCAAATTTCTTTTTCTCCACCAGCCCCTGACCACCACCAGCCACCAGAACCTTCAAGCAAAGAGAAACTGAAAACCTTATTTTTTAATTCAACGAGAAGCCTGATAAGTGATTTGAATCAGTTCCTATGGTTAATAATCGTCCTGAGCAACCCTTATATACGAGTAGCCTGGAACGACCCGCGCGGCTGACACTGGTGAAATAACAAAAAGTACGAAGTATCCACAGCACGCGCTCGAGAGAACGCTCGAGACTTTGGCCAGGGCCGGACGCTGCCGTTTCCGCTCCGCTGCTGTCTCCTATTCGGCAGCCCTCAATAAATGTGGTCGCTGTCGCCTTCCTGGGTGACCTCCACATCGTGGTGACCTAGGACCGCCCGAACCCCCTCACAGCCGGAGCATCGCAGCTGTACCTTCCCGTTCCTGCCTCGCCTTGGACCTACCACAAGATGAGTGGCGCCCGATCCCGACCCAGGACCGGTACAGAGTACAGCTGTGGCAATGCCGCCCGCACAGCCCCATTGCATGGTTCGCGCAAGTGGAGACCAAGCTATACGTCAACGGCGCGTCGTGCCAGATTTGGCGGTTCCTCCTTGTCGAGTGGAAACTACTCGCCAACGTCCTTGACCAGCTTGACCTTCCGCCGCCGGACGACCACCTGTTCAATGGACTGAAAGAAGCTTTTTCCTGTTTTTATGGCCCTCTTCTCCACCCCGCTCCCAGCAATCCGCCCCATAGTGGGGCACCGGAGGTAAGTACATACAGCTGCAAGCATCCGCACGACAGCGGCTCCAGCTCAGCCTTGCTCGCACACTCCCGTGAGTACTCTCGCGCTTTTACCGGATGAGGTACCCACGCCTGCCAGCCGCACTTCCAACTACTGCAAAGGTCACCAACGCACTACGTCATACGAAGCAGGATGAGCAGTTCAAACCGGTGACAGAAGTACTAAGCACGGTGATTCTCACCCGCCCTACTTTGCCTGCGGAGGACGCTGAACCGATGCCAGCGCCAGCAAACCCAGACTTCTGATGTGGGTTCTTCTTGCTACCCAGCGGTGTTAGAATCTTCACAGACGCCTGACACCATTGGCTCGGCCGCCGCCAAACGACAGTTCGACGGGAGCCCACCGTACACAACCTCTCGTCCACAGCAGATTCCGGTTACCACCAAGCTACAGCTTCATAATCCGCCGTCTAGCAAGCTGCCTAGGCTGACCAGGCCAGCGGACGTTTCCCTGGTTCCTGTTGAGGTGCGGAGGGCGCCTCCCAATGCCGCTACCTCGCTGGCGTCCCCCGTCATGACCTGCTCTGCGCCAGTGGCAAGCCGCCGATCGTGTGTCCGCCTGTCGCGTCCAAGCCAATCAGTACACGGCTGGCTGTACGCGCCTCCCAGCAGCTACATGCAGTCCACCACAGCCATTTCAACGCCTCGCACCTGGTTTCGCCTTCCGTTGCTGCCCGTCTGGGTTCCGGGCAGCTACACCCGGCAACAGTTACTCGAATCTCACAAACAGTGGCACGCCTAACTCCCTCTGCTTCGCCGTCCATCATGCGTCCGCCGTTGATTACTGCACCAGACCCAGCGGTGCTGGGTCCACACAGCAGTCCTTTCCACTTTCCTCCACTGCTGCTACGCGTCCCTCAACGCCCTCTGAAAGCTCGGCCTCAACGTCACAGCCAGGGTCGCCCGCCTGAGCCACGCCTTCGAACCCCGAACGGCCTGCACGACTCTTGACACATTAGACTGATCGTCTAAGGGGGGGGGGGGGGGGAGCGCTCTAGAGACCTGCGCTCCTGGCAGTGGTGAAATGCCAAACAGGACGAAGTATCCCTAGCCCGCGTTCGGGACTTTGGCCAGTGCTACCCGCCGCGGTGGCTCAGTGGTTAGGGCGCTCGACTACTGATCCGGAGTTCCCGGGTTCGAACCCAACCGCGGCGGCTGCGTTTTTATGGAGGAAAAACGCCAATGCGCCTGTGTGCTGTGCGATGTCAGTGCACGTTAAATATCCCCAGGTGGTCGAAATTATTCCGGAGCCCTCCACTACGGCACCTCCTTCTCCCTTTCTCCTTTCACTCCTTCCCTTATCCCTTCTCTTACGGCGCGGTTCAGGTGTCCAACGATATATGAAACAGATACTGCGCCATTTCCTTTTCCCAAAAACCAATTATAATTATATATATTTGGCCAGTGCTGGATGCGGCCGCCGCCGCTCCGCTGTTGCCTCATCTCTGGCAGCCCTCAATAAATGTGGTCGCGGTCGCCTTCCTGGGCGACCTCCGCAAGCCTATTCTCACTCTAGCGGGCCTAAATTAAACGCGGGGTAGATTTCTTGAATTTTAACGTGAAAGACTGGCCACTGCGGCTCTACAGAAACTCGGCCTGCAGTATATGGAAGGATTTGCGACTATTAGTTGTATTTTCGCAAGTAGCTGCTTCGGCAATCTTTACGTACAGAGAGCAAAACACTTGTCTAGAGTTACCAAACTGTGAGTTTTGTAGCTCCCAAAACCACCGCGACCACGAAAACAAACAATTACGATGGAATGTTTAGAGTTTAATTGCACATGCTTACATCCATATAATTTTTAACCATATGCTATCGCTAGATATCGCGTGTTCAGTCCGAAACACTCGCAGAACGTGCTATCGACAAGCGGTTTGCCCTCTCCACCTACTGAAGGGCCACCATGTGCACGATGAAATTATACATTGAACTTTTTACTTGATCTCTCCGTTCTAGGCTCCTCTAAAAATGCGGTATATTGTGGTGGAATATTAATAGTAAGACTTGCATTATAGTCTAGCTGCAGCTTATATTCCTTTGGCAAACGTTGCACAGTTTATAAGATTAGTACTTCTACTGACGAAAATAGTTTTTAGTCGCTTACTTCAAACATTTAGCCAGAGGCATTTTCTATACGTGAGTTCTAGATCGTCAACAGTTTGATAAAGCATATGAAATAATTTTCAAGTCCCCTTCAAAAGTAATGGAACTGTACCACTATGCTTGACCTCCCTCGCGTGTACTTTTTAGGGTGTGGAAAAGAGTATCCGGGCAAGGGAAATAAAGAAAACAGAAAATAAATTATCAGAAGATATCTGAACTGCCGACAAGCGGCTTCTACGCTTTGTTTTATGTACGCCAGGTGTTTTGTGCGCGCTACATATAGATTTAAAAAAATCTTTAATCAGCTTTGCATTTTGAAAATCACTATAATTGAGGACATGAACAGGTATAACGAAGCACATCTTTTTCAAAGGGCAGTTTCCATTTCAATAATATTCAATGTATATTGCAACTTTCATGCCACCGCGGCGGCTCAGTGGTTATGGCTCTCGGCGTAGACCCGCGATACGCGGGTTCGCTCCTGGGCTCGGCCGTTGGATTTCGATGGGGCATAATGCTACAAGCCCGCGTACTGTGCGATGTCGGGGCATGTTTAAGAACCTAAGGTGGTCGAAATTGGCGGAGCCCTTACTACAGCGTGCCTCATAACCTGAGTCGCTTTGTGGCTTTAAGGCCGCCTAAACCATGAAACTCTATTGCACTTTTCATCTGGTAGTGCCATGCTTCGAGGCGAGTCCGCCGAGAAACGAGTTATGACCTTTTACAACAGTCATTCACATATTGGGATGTTTTAAACCAGTTCTAAGACATGCACTATCGGAAACAAAATTCCCCAGGACACGCGACCGGCAACCAACGCCTGTAGTCTTGTTATCGACCGGTGGTTGGAATCACAGCTGCGGAGGTGAAAGCTGTTCTTGTGTCCTCTAACGTGTGCTAGAGAAATCAGCTTAACATTGGCAAGTTCTCCACCTATGCGCCAAGATAGGCGGTTGCACGTCCTGGGGACTTTTGTCCCCAGTAGTAAATCCCAAGCTCGTATACAAGAAATGCAACCATCGTCCAGTAAAACATTCTTTTACGTGATCTGAAGCAAGCGTATTTACATTACACTGCCTGTAACGTGGCGCATGCAACGCGGTGATTTAAATAGAAAAAGCCAAACAAGAAACTTTTCATCTGAGTCTCAAACCTCTTATGCATCATCTGTAGAAAAAAATTTTCAGCATACCCAAGTAGCACAGGGTTAGCTGCAAGGTTGGGTCCTATGCGTGTCCCATGTGGGCAACCAATGTGGGGTTGTTGTTGTTTCTGCATCTGGTACACAGGTGGGCCCTTTGTCAGCGGCCCGCAGATCACACCTGTGGGTCTCTTTTCGCACCCATGTGGCCTAGATGCGCCAACCAACCTTTGGTGCGCACCTGCTGAGGCCAGCTCGAACTGGGCTTGGCTGCTTAATTGCCTCATGTGGTCGATGTGGGTATTTTTGGGGTTACCTGCACTGCGTAATGAACCCGATTAAGGTTCCGCAGGTTCCAGTCTAATTTGGGCTTGGCTGCTTAATTGCCTCATGTGGTCGATGTAGGTATTTTTGGGGTTACCTGCACTGCTTAATGAACCCGATGGGGGTTCTGCAGATTCCAGTCCAATTTAGGCTTGGCTGCTTAATTGCCTCATGTGGTAGATGCGGGTAATTTTAGAGCTCCTGCGCTTTCAATTGTTACCATGGAACCCTCAGGCTCCCAAAAACGTGCAATATTTGTTCAGACGTCATTGCAACCTATGCATTCCCACATAAGTTTCTTTTGTAGAACTAGATGAAAATCGGGTGCTCACACTTAGACATATATTGTGGTCGAACATATTGCCGGCCTAATTGTGCTTGGAGAAGGTTTAATTTGACAATGACAAGGAAGAGTGGCAGTAAGAACGGGTGATGTGCGTATTTCAAAAGACAATAAAGTGCAGGGAGTCGCACGTAGCCCAGCACATCCCTGTGAGGTGGCAAAGTCATTCCGGTGTATTCTCGCCTCATTTTAAGCAGTTTAGGTTATGTGGGGAGCGGTATGCAAGTCAAATTTAGTGACTGAATTAATGTGCTTAGACATATTCTGTGAATAACGCACCAGATAAACTTATTAGTATCTGTAAAAAAATCATATAAATAAAATACAGCATTCATGACAGGGCGGCGAACAGCTGTTGTGCTCACCCCCGCTACAGCCAATTCAGGGCCTCCTGTGACATTGCATAGGCAGCCTTATTTCGGCTGGCCGCGTTTTTCCCGCACTGAGCTTGGACTGAGACATAGGCAGCATTCGAACAAGCCAGCTTTCCTTCCATGCTGCAGCCGATGCTGAACATGAGAAATTTTCTACCGGCATCCCATTTGGCCTAGCTCATGTTTTTATGCAAAAAGGCTAGGCTTGTGTTACAACACCTCCCACAGAAGACCGATGTGGGATCTCCAGAGGCTTTCTGTGGATTGACAATTTGTGGCTAGTCGCATTATTCTCCTTATAACGTCCGCACTTGCGTAGCATCTGCCCTCAAGAATCCCACAAGAGACCCACGTGGGCATTAGCCGGGCACGCCCGCTTTTCAGCCCTACTGCGTTTTATGCGTGGCCTACAGCGGGTCGCTGCGGGCAGCCAATTTGGGCTAACTCCGGTTCATAATGCATAAAGCCCGCATTTACGTGGCATGCACCCTCAAAAATCTCACAAGGAACTTTGTGGGCATCATTCCAACACGCCATCTCTGCACTCGCAGTTTAAGATATGCGCGCAACTTTCCTGGACAAGAGCAACCTGTATCGCACAAGTCCCACCAGTGGCAGCAGTTAGCACCCGAGGGCGCTGGCCGTTGGTCGAGCCAGGTTGGTCGGGAAGAGTAACATGGATGCACAAGCCCCGCCGATGGCACCACCTGCCATCCCAGGGCACTGGAGCACCGCTTAACCACTGCATCTCTGCGCCAGGAATTGTATGGGACTCGAAGGAATCTTTGATGTGTTAAGTAGAGAAAGACCAGTTCTGCATATAAGGGCATTAACCTATTAACTGTCGTGTGGTAACCTTAGGGCAGAGCGTGTGCGGCGGTAAGGCGGTGTGTGCTTTCACAATATTAGCACAGGTAAGCAGCCCTAGGTATCTTCAGTCCAAACAAAAGTCTTTTTCTCTGCGGTTGAGCGTAGCGCTTCACGCATCAAGCAGGAGCTTGAGTCGATGCAGCAAAAACGAGCCGAAGAAGAATGCCGGCAAGCTGCATGGCATCGGGTTACATCGGGTGGCATCGCTGTGACTTATGCTAGGCTAGGCTAGGGTTCGCTACGGGGTAGCGCCTAAGTACCTGGCGATTTTGCGCTTGCTGCTCAATTTCTCCTTTTTGTCTGTGCCTGCTACCTCCTGTTGCAGGCGAGGGACGGGATTGGGCGAGGGACGAGAGCTTAAGGTATACTTCTCCCGGCCAGGAATTTTCCCCTTAGTCGGCATCTCTTCCTCAATGCCAGTTTCCAACTGATCTCTTTTTCCGCAGTGGAGTTTCCAGCATTCCGGTCGCTTTAGTGCCTTCTGATGGAGGCGCGATCCGACTGAACAGCCCAGAAGCAGTACAGGTGGCTCTTCAATCCACATCGAAGCATTTCATGCGCATTACTGATGTCCGGCAGTTCGGCAGGGGTGGTATTTTGTGCAGGGCAGTGGATAAGGAGCGTATTGAAGACTTACTGAAGCGTACGCCCTTCGCCAACCACCCGGTTAGTGCATTCATTCGGCCTCATCTGGCGTGTTCCGAGGGGTCGACTCTGGATTGAGCCCTATGGAAACGCTTGAGAACCTCTCGCCTGCGGGAGTGGTTGCTGCCCATCGATGCAGCAGGATGGTCGACAAAGTAATAATTCCTACGGAGTCCGTCATTGCCTCATTTTCAGGAATATTCTGCCCGTCAGAGATTAAGGCGTGACCATTGCTATTTCGTGTAGAGGCCTTTACCTCTCGGGCCCTTCAGTGCCAAAACTGCTGGTGATTTGGCCACAGTGGCAATACCTGCAAATCGGCATTACGCTGCTGTGCTTGTGAGGAAGGTCATGAGAGAGTGGAATGTCCCGGACACAGAAAGAGAAATGTTGTTTGTGTAGTGGTGCTCACCCTGCTGATTCGCCTGGCTGTCCTGCACGAGCACAAGAAGTTCAGGTGCTCGAGCTTATAGACAAGCGCAGAGGCACGCGGAGAGAAGCCTTTGCCGCTGCCAAGAAGAGAGCCTCAGGCTACTCTAGTATGGCCGTCAAATGCCCACCCATAATGGATGCCAGTTGGTACCACGCTATTACAGGGGCAGTTGAAAAAACTATGGCAAATCTAATGGGTCGCATTAGGGAAACCGTATCCAAGTGCATTGCACAGGTAATAGCTACCCACATGACCTATATGCTGCAGGTGCCCAATGCTCCGCTCTTGCTTTCTTTGGCTTCAGAAGCTGCTCCTCCTTCTGTGCTAATGAATTCCGCTCCATAGGGCCATAAACAATATGAGCAACAAAATACCTCTCAGGCTTCTCCTCCGAACAGAGTTATGGACGCATCCTCTATGGACTGTGGGGATATGGAGTCTCATCTCCGCGCCCCGAATCGAAGTGGGGCTCCTTTGATTATTGCAGGTTCATCTTGCTACCAGTCGAAGACAAAGAAAAGTAACGTTAGTCAAAATCCTAAGACCAGGATTCTAGAAAAGGCAGTCGCGGCTGCGGCACTCCCGCGAAGATAGGGTTCTTAAGCGTACTGCAGTGGAATTGCCGATCTATATTCTCAGCTTCAACAGATTTAAATTTCCTATGCAATCAGCTTCTACCAGATTTAATTGCATTACAGGCAACATGCCTAACTACAAATTTCAAATATCATCTCAAGAATTACCTTCCGTTCCGGCTTGACCTGTCGTCACGAGTAGAGGGAGGGGGTTGTTAGTGCTCATCTCTACAAAATTTCGTCACAGGGCGTGCATTTCTTTCCAATATGCGGACAATGAATGTGAAATCATTGCGGTTGACCTCAGTGTCCCAAATCAACAGCCCTTTAAGGTAGCTAATGCATATTTCCCGTCTAGTGTGCATGACACTCGGCCCCTTGACTTCATGTTTATAGTAGCCGTTCTCAGGTTTTATCACTTGAAAATTTCAATTCGCACCATATGACAGGGGGGTTTAAAACAGACAGCTTTGGTTCTAGACTATTTGATTGGGCTTCTGACAACAACTTGATCTGCAACAATTACGGATTGCCTACGTTTGTTCGGAGTCAATTCCACTCTGCCTTGGATTTAACTTTTTCCTCCCCAGGAGTTTCTGTTATGTCTTGTGCGCCTGTTGACTGTGCAACAAACAGTGATCATCTACCGATTAGTTTCAAGTTTGCGTGTAAATTAACTCTTTCTGAGCGACATCAGCGTACGTTCATAAATTACAGTTGCTTTAAAGGCACGCTACAATCATCTCTTCAAATCACTTCAGACCCTTGCGCTGAGACAAGTGCCGAAAGCAAGGCTGCACATCTGAATTTTTGGTTAAGTGAACCAAGGGTGAAATCACGAAAAATTGGTGGAATGCTGAGTGCACGCGTGCATATAGACGACAGAAAGAAGCTGGGAAGAAACTTCTCATCAATCAATGCCGAAAAAATTGGTTGGATTATAAGTAGGTCCCAGCAACAATTAAACGCACTGTCGCCCGTGCAAAGGAGGTGTACAATACAAGTCATTATGATTTCCGTTTGCACTCAGTAAATAAACGAGCTTTCTTTATTTAATGAGGCGCAACTAGATTCCACCGGCTGTCAACACCGAATCCCTCTTTCAGTCCCCTGCTGACATCGCAAAGGCCCTAGAGGATATTGCGTATAGCCTAGAGCTTCGCTTTACATCTGCTTTACCTTCTTCAGCTATATTCACATGCACCTCAAGTGATTTCACTGAGGTCTCTATGCCTGAGCTATCGCAAATTGTTCTGCGCTTATCCCCAGCGGCTCCTGACCCGGATAAGGTCACTTCATCTATGATCAAATTTTGTTCAATGAACCTCCTGAAGACCTGTCGGCTCTAGTTAAACATTCCATTAAAGGTCCTTGTATACCTCACGAGTGGCGTCTTGCTGAAATAGTTTCATTGCTTAAAATCTAGGGGATGGCTTTACTTTAGACAACACACGCCCTATTTCATTAACATCGAGCCTAGTGAAATTGGTTGAAAGGGTCCTTCTCAGCGGTGTCATGACATTCATTACGGAGAATGCTCTCTTGAATCCGTGTCAAATTGGTTTAAGGCCGGGTTGTTCAATTTACTGTGCTCATACTGACCTGGAGAGTCATATTAAATTAGCTCGCCATAGAAAACAGTTTGCTGCGCTTGTCACTTTGGATGTCAATAGAGCATACGACAGTGTTGAGTACTCGACTCGGTTACTCAGTGTACAGGAACTCAACTTCCCAAGCTATTTTATAGCCTGGATTTCTGCTTTCTTTGGAAAATAGAGAATTTTATTGCTGCCAAAATGGTGTTTCCTTAAATAGATTTCAACTGACAAGAGGTGTACAGCAAGGATCAGTTCTCTCACTTGTTTTTAACATTTTTCTAAGCTCATTTTCATGCATCCAAAATGTGAAAACTTATGTGTACGCCGACGATATTGCTGTGTACGCCGACAATATTGCTGGTGACATTCGCACTCTCTATCGAACCCTGCAAAGTTACCTCAATGTTCTTGACAAGTGGTTAGGAAGAAATCATCTGTCCCTCAATGTGAAGAAATGCGCATTGTTAGTATTTCCGGTTTCTGTTCCGGTAAATATCTGCCTGGTCTATAGAAATAACATAATTCCTCAAGTTTGGACGATGAAGTATCTCGGAGTGATATATGACTCTACTCTAACCTGGCGGCCACACATTGAGCAAGTTTCTGCAAAAGGAGATCGTGCCATTGGCATCCTGCGCAGGCTTTGTAGTGTTAGGTCAGGCATGAGAAGGCATACAATTCTGATGATTTATAAAATGTGCGTCCGCCCAAATTTGGAGTTCGGGTGTGTTTTATTCTCAGAAGCTCCTGTCTATAAACATCGCCCTCCTTTGCTCCTGGAGCGTGAGGCGTTGCGCCTCTGTCTGGAGCTTCCAAAATATGTCGCCAATGCCGCTCTGCACATTGAAGCGCGAATCCCATCGTTATCAGGTAGGTTTCGCTTTTTAAGAGTTGAAACATTTTTAAAATTGTGCGACTCACCTCTTCACGCCTCGAGTATAATATTTCTAAGTCAACCTTCTGCGTTTTTTAGTGCCGCCTGGTCTCGTTTTCTTACTCCGCGGATATATTTCGTGCATTCCCTCCTTGATCCCAAAAACATTCATTTCACAGATGTCCGCCAAATGTATAGCTACTCATCTTCTGTCCAGATTGAATTAGATGACATTTTGCCATTGAATGCAAAGCTGCAGCCCTTTCCTCTTTTTAAGGGTTTGTTGCAGGACCACCTAAGCTCCTTTCCCTCTCATCTTCTTATTGCTACCGATGCCTCGCAGGATCGCGAAGAGGCAGGTTTGGGAATGTTTTCGCCTTCACAGGTTGGTTTTTTCTTTCCGTCTTCCAGACTTGACTCCAGTTTATCTGGCTGAATTATTAGCAGTAATCTTAGCCTTACGAAAATTAGAAACTACCATTTCCCAGGTCGTGGTTATGACGGACTCTCTATTTCTCTTCATTATCCTTACCCAATGAGTCTCGGGCATTACGCCTCTAAGTTCCTGATTCCGCTCCATCTAAATTCGGTAAGGTTGCTTTGGGTACCAGGTCACATGTGCTTTCACCTAAATGAGGCTGCAGATTCCTTAGCAAGGGCCTCCCTCTGCGGCCCAATTGTTGCTTTCCTGCCAACCTGTGCATATACAGCGGCGGTGAGGTTTAGCAGCTACACAATATTTCAGGAATTTGCTGCCTCGGCTCTTACATCATCTCCCGAATATCAGCATCTTCTGGATCCTTGGAGTAGCAAAGAGTGGCGCTCGCGCAGACTAGAGGTCTCTTTCACGTGGTTTGGTTGCCCGGTTTCCCTTCTAAATTTCTGCCTTCACAGATCAGGCCTGGCGGTTTCCACCATTGTGCCCGTTTTGTGCCGAACCTGAGACAATAGATCACTTCCCTACTGTTCTGCCGCCGCTTCTCTCATTTGAGGCAGCGTATTTTGCAAATTCCACTTCATCAACTGTGTTTGCCTGTGTCCTCTGTGGATTTTCTTTCCATTGGCGCTTCTTTGCTTGGACGAAGCGACAGGAGTGTGCGCTCTGCTGTGCAAAATTTTCTTCAAGAAAAGCAGCGACTCCCATTCTAATTTCTTTTTCCTGCTCGCAGTCAGTACGACATTGAAACAATACAGACATTGTATACTAGTATGCACATTAGGCTATTGTCCCGTCTTCGATCTCCAAGTTAACAGGACCCCTGTCTTTGCGTCTTCCAATCTACCAGCCTGCGTGCTATTACCCCTCCTTTCCCCGTCAAAACGTTCCTGTATCCAGAAATTAACCACCTGTGTCTTGGCCACTCCCCCACGGTGGGAATGTGCCAGCATTGTTTGAGGCCTACCTACCTATCTACCTACCTACATCGGGTCACAGTGCGCGCACAGCACTAGCTAGAGTCGATGCGACGAAAGCGAGTTAATATAACTCTTCCCGGGACACCAAAAGAATCCACATAAGTGTCCCGTACGTCAAAGCCACAAGAGAAACTCTGGACCGCCCGTTTCTTAAGCAGGGAATACAGATGTCCCACAAACCATCGTCAACTCTGGAGCCCTTCGTTCACCCGTCGAAACGCACCAAAAAAGCGAGCATTGTGGTCGTTACAAAATATCTTGTGCTTGGCTACACCGTAGAAACGATGAATTGTCCACAAATGCCTCGCCCCCACAAGAAGACCGCAATTTCGAAGGAGAGAGCAGTGCTATCATGATTGAGCATTCTGAGGACTTCTACCATCGAATCAGCTTTGAACACTCTCAGGTAGTTGACACTGAGTTAATTCATTCACGGAACAGACTAGAATCGTCGAACTTCTAACATACACCCGGATATGTATACCACTTTCAGGGCTCCCTTGCGTCAGTGCATGTGCACCGCCTTCAAGACGTCGCAAAGGTTGCCCCCGCTAACCAACCATTCTTTAGCCTCCCTACTAATTGTCTCCCACGGCGGAATCACCGCGATCCTAATGTGACTGTTGTAACTGACACGACGGATTTCTGCACTGACAGTGGATAAAATGCGTGTCTCTTTCCCTCACGCAGTAATCCCTGACCAGTCGGCAGGTACGCTTAGCGATCACTTAGCGACCAGGTATACAAAGGGTGATACGTAAATATAGTGAAACCTTCAAGAAAAGTGGCCCACCATAGCTAGTCGAGACAAAAAACGAAGTGTTTACGCCCTTGTGGAGCAACTTGAAGTACATTTCGAGAATACATCCTTAATAGTTCACTAGTATAGCTTATACGAAATTGGTAACAAACCTCTAATTCCCAAGACCGTTTAATTCAGTCGCTAGCGGCGTTCAGACAAAAACCATTTTCAAGATTTCCCATCTCCTCCGTGGGCACTTTTTCTCGAAAGAAAAAACAGACACGTGATTACGCTCTTTCTCTAATAGAGTTGCTCCATGCACTAACGTTCCCTAGCGTTGACAAACTTCTTTAAACAAAACAAGGTGAGCTGATCCTCTCCAAATCAGTGATTGACGTCAAAATCAGAAGTCCTGAAATCGAGTCAGTTCATTCACCTTGAGCGTGGAAAGCGCTCTGCGGGGTTTGCGACAAGCAGGCTACTCATAGCTAATTCAGGTGGAGCTTTTATTAGGCCATCATAGAGAAGAAAGGAAAGGAAATGAGTGGATTGAAGTAGTTTATGATGCTCTCCATGTAACTCATTAGTATCATCCTGCGTCACATCGATGAGATGACCGGCCGCGAGGATGGGTGCAGTTAGCGCGCATATTTCGTTTCTTCACACAATGCTGCAGAGCGCTCCAGTGTGATAGTGCATAGTCAGAAGGATGCTTTTCTTATTTAAATTTTTCAATAACAAAAAAGGACCACGCTGGTGGTAACGTTTACGAAAAATTAGCTAGGCTTTGGGCTGTGCTTCTTAGTCGCGTGGTGAAGCAGTTATGACCCCTCTGCATTTTACATATATCTGTGTGAGGTAATGAGAAGCCCTTTCATTACCTATCGAGAGCTTTTCATTTCTAGGCGTTCTGTATGCACCTAACTACACATGTGAGAAGAAATTGCTATTACCTGGTTGCTTCTAGCAAGACGATACGTTGACAAGAAGGACTAGATCAGTTGTTTCTGATCACTTTTTGAACCTATTTAAACTCACTTGGCCCCATAATCAATGAAAATTGTACTGCAGAAAACGCTTGAATTATTCATTTTTATTTGGTCAATCATCTTGGAATTTTAAACAGTGGGCTTCTTAGTGGACACACAGACCGTTATCAGTAAATGCCCATACTTTCCAATGCAATTAAGCTTAAAATTTGCCAGTAAGTATTGAAGAGTAATAGAGTAACAGAAAATCAGCAACGAAACGCTTAAGCTCATTTGGTTGAGGAGGAGGAGGAGAATAGCTCATTTGGTTGAAGGAGTACTTAATGCATGGCACCTGAAGTGCTTTAGGTATATTGTTTGATACAGCGACGCGAGTCGCTAGTTTTCTGTTGCTAAATATTCCGGAATATATACTTACCGTTCTTTTTTCTATTATTTAGTGCAAGCAAAAAAAACAGTGCCTAAAAACACACTGAACGGAATGGATATCCTACGTGTGTTAATGAATGCTTATGCCCGAAAGGCCTGCATTAACCTACGATATTTAAAGTAGCACCCATGTTAGGTAAATTTTGTACTAATAAGAACAACAACTTCAGCTACGCTTGTAAGGTGCGATTTTGGAAATAGTATTGGCATGTTTAAAATGTTGGGGTTGCAAATTTCTTGTTCTCTATTAAAACATTTCGTTGCCTTGTTGCGTAAACGAAAATATTGTTGCGGAATTCGAAGCCGAATCGCGTTACAATAATCTAGAAAAAAAGCGTATGAACGCGTTAAATTGTAACAGTGTGGTCTACGGTGGCCCTTCTCAATGTCGGCTCCGGTGAGTAGCAGCCATCGTCCCGTACAAAGCACGCACTTGCAGATGAGCTGGTTACAATTTTTTCCCTTGTGATACGTGTCTTGTTTTCTTTTTGTCTTTTTGAGCAAACTTGCGAAAAGTTTGCACTTCTACGGCTACATCTTATTTTTGGAACGTTTCGGTAATAAAGTCGTGAAGCAGAAGATAAAAGAGTGTTAATAACCAAGGTATATCTTGGATGATGTGAAGTGATTCAGCCATGGCAATTATTTTTGCGAAGTGGGGTGAATGGTATGTTAGTGATTCTTCACGCGAAGTTGGAACGTTGCGTTTTTATGGTTATTAATAAAAAACAAATTTTGTGATCATTTCCATTCTCTGCTACTTACACCACATAACAACATCATAAAGGGCGCCGTTTAAATTGTCATTGTTGATAATAGCGCTAATCGGACGTTAAAGAATACCTCTCAGAGGGAAACGCATGCTGTATTCTTTGAAGGCCAGAATTTGAATGAGTCAGGAAAACAACGCAGAGTCGGCCAAAGCAATATCTTATGCGAAGCAGCCGTTTGGAGTTTTCTAGCGAAGCACGAAACGAAAGCTTACAATCCCACAACAAAACGTGTTTTCACCATTTCTGGCCCACAAAGTTACTTTCACTTGCCAGAATGTCTGCAGGCAAAAAAGAGCAAGTTTCCTTTTGTGCATATCAAGCTACTCCTGTTCACCTCTCTTGAGAAGGATGCTTTTCAGTCGCGTAAAAGAGGATATAATTTGTTTTTTAAGGCTTCAAACGAAAGTCAAGCTGTGCTACGCATTTCTAGCCATGCGAGTCAATCTTATTACACGTCTGCAATGAGTGCTGTTTTCTCCTTGCGAGCTCATGCAGTGTCTTACCGTTGTGCAAGCAGTTCTTGATTCTCTCAAAGAATACAATTAGAGCGTGCGCTACTTTCATGTAATCATCACCATTAGCCCGGCTACGCCCGCTGCAGGACCTAGGCCTCCGCCGCATCTCTTCAATTATCCCTCTCCTGTAACAGTTGCGTCCACCGTATCCCCGCTAACTTCTTAATCTCATTCAACGATCTAACTTTCTGCCACTTCCTTATAGGCTACCCTTCCTTTGGAATCCAGACGGGTACCCTTAAAGACCATCGGTTAACTTGCCTTCATTGCACACCGTGCCCAAGCCCAATAATTCCCCTTGATTTCGACGATGTCATTAACTTGTTTTTGATCCCTGACCCACTCTGTCAGCTCCATGGTTTTTAACACTACAGCTATCAGTTTTCGTTTCATAGCTCGTTCCGCTGCCGTTAACTTTCGTCCAAACTTACTCATTAGCCTCCACACTTCTGCCCTACGGTTAAGTACCGGTAAGCTACTCGAAACCAAAAACGAGCAGACAGAAACGAAGGACATAGGAGAAGGGTCGACACTACAAGCGCACGTAGTGTCTGCCCTTTTGTTCTCCGCCGTGTGCGCTGGTTTTTGTTTTCACGATGAACTGCATCCAACTAGGCCAAATCTCTATTCTTCGGTAAGATACAGCTGTTATAAAATTTTCCTTTGAGGGACCTTGGTAAACTGCGATTCATGATTTGAGAGAACCTGCCAAATGCGTTCCACCCCATTCCTATACTGTTTGATATTTAGAACTCGTGATTTGAATCTGCGGTCACTACATGACCTAAGTACGTCTTCTCTTACCATTTCCAGCACGACGCTACCAATTGTAAACTCCTATTAGCTTCCGAGACGGCTGAGCGGTAATTTGGTTTTATACATATAATTTTCATACCCGAAGTGCTGCCCTGCTGGTCTAAAGCATTGATCATGTTTCGCAGTTCATCCCCTGGATGACTTAGCAAAGCAATGTCAGCCAATCGCATATTACTAAGGTATTCTCCATTAAGTAGACCACTTTCCCAGTTAATAATTATCCTTCCTTTTGACCTCTTGCGGAATTTAAAGATAGCGGTGTGTGTAAACAACATAGTAAAATATAATCAACCTTTCAATGCCTCCCTGTTCCGCTCTCCTTCTCGACTCACAAGAAACCTCACACCTAGTAACTTTAATCTGCCACCAAATAATAACATCTACCGCGAAAGATTGGTGCAGTTTTCAGGAGACAAGGTTTGGAATGCTTTACCCCCAGAAACAAAACAGTCCCATGAAACAATTAAAACATTAGGAACATATTTTATGATCCTTATTTGACCTCTGTTGTAGTCGTTCTCGGATTGTATTTCTTGTACAGTGTTGTTCTTGATAGATATTTACTCATTATGCTGTAAAATGCACATTAATTTGTTTTCTTCTCATTGTATGCAGTATTTTGGTGTTTCGCCGTTGATTTTGTACTTTTCATTTTACACAAGTGCTGTGTCATTGCCTTTATGTATTTTGTTTCTGAACCCCATACTAGCCTCTGGCTATGGGTTCAGTCAGTGTTTTGATAATTTGTATGGAAAGATTATGAATAAACGAAAATGAAATCAAATGAAATTCTTATCCCCAACCGTTCCCAGTCTGGGCACCTGAATACCTACTGTGAACCGGCGGTGATTGGCATTGGCAAGATTGTGTCTCCTTGCCTAACGGATTTTATTATTGGAATTTTATTGCTGACTTTATGGGAAACTATGGCAGCTGTGGAGCCACTAGGAATTTTAAATAATGCTCTTTCACACCCTGATTTCATATATGTCTCTGTAACTTCCGAAGTTTCAACCTAGTCAAATGCTTTCTCGTAATCTATAATAGGTAATAGGAGTTAGTTTTGTTAGACTCAAGGCATTTCTTTGTCATCCTATTGATATTACGAATATGAACTACTGTCGAGTACCCTTTACCAAACTTGCATGATCATTTTGATGATTAAAGTCTAAAGTTGCTCTGAATCAATAATTAATTACGTTAGTAAATCCCTTACAGGCGACGGACAGTAAGTTGATTAATCTATACTTTTTCATGTCCTGGATGTCTGCTTTCTTATGGATTAAGATGATAGTGTTTTTCCAAACTTCTGATACGTTCGAGGTGATAAGGTGTTGCGTATACAGGGTGGCTAGTTTTTCTGGCATGTTTACTCTCCGTTCTTGAGCAGATAAGCTGTTACCTTATATTCACTAGCTGCTTTCCCTCACTGAATTGCTCCTGGAGCTTTCTTTACTTCCTCTTACTTTAATGCCGATTGTCCCAGGATTGTGCACCACTGGCTTTATCATTAATGTCCTGATTGGATTGGCTACTGCATAAATTTTTGTAGAACCCTTGGGCTACTTTACGTATCTTACAAATATTGCTGATTACATTGTCATCTTTGTCTCTCGATTACTACACCCGGTTTTTGCCTAAGCCTAAATTCTTCTCTCCTGTTAGTCTACCTTCATTTTTTCGAGCATGCCCGATTCTTTGTGTATTAAACTTCCTTATGTGGGCCACCTTGGGCTTATTATATTTGATTGCTCTGCCAGATCTATTCTTTCTGTTTAGTTAGGGGCCTTCACGTATTGCCGTTTCTTAATCCGATCTCTCGCCTCCTGAGATAGCTTGCCGGTGTCCTGCCGAACCATCCTGCCGCGGACTTCTACTCCGAAATTCATAATGAAAGCCGTGAAATTATCGTTCATTGTTTTAACATTAATATCGTCCTCCTTAGTTAGAGTCGAATATCTGTTCTGCAGCGATATCCTCAATTCCTCTACATTCCCTCTTACCGCTAACTCCTCAATGCGCTTCCGCTTGACCAGTTTCTTCCGTTTCCTCTTTAAGCCCACGTCAATTCGGGAGCGTACCATCCTCCGGATGCCACAACGCGCCTGGCAGACATGAGCGCAAAGTATCAAGTGGATTTCATTTTTGGTATCATCACTGGGGTTCTTCCATTTCCATTCCCTCTTTTCTCATTCCCGGAAGAAGGTGTTCATGAGCCGTAAATTATTTACACGTTCTAACTCTATCAATAACTACCCTCTGCTGTTTCTTGAGCCTATGCTCTAGTCACGCTTTCCTTGGTCTCTACCTTGCTTTTTCCCTACCTTGGAATTGAAGCCACGCATCAGTAGAGTGTAATGCACTTTTACATGGCTCATTATTGACTCGGCGGCCTCATAAAAACATTCTACGATATGGTAATTATAGGTAGATGCAGGCGCATAGGCCTGTGCGACCTGCAGTTTGTACCTCTCAAATATTCAAATTATGATAGACGCCACTGTCTCAATAATACTGTAGAATTCCTCTTTGTTGCCTGCTATGTGCACTTTCATGTGCACCTTCCGAATTATGCCTGCTTTCACAAGCATCAGTACTTTCGCAAAAACGCCCAGTGAGCAAAAATGCTAATCGTTACACCAATTCAGTGAAACAGCTAAAACCAGAGTACCAGGTTTCTAACGACCGTTTCATAGCGGGCCGCAATACCAACTGCAACATCACGAAAGGCGAGACATGTAATGACGCAATTGACATCCCCACAATTCTTCTATTTATGTGCAATCCGATGAAATTATGTGGAGCAGAATACAAGCATGATGTCTGCAGTCAGTTTCCAGGGAAGTGCATGTTTTAACAGTTAAGCTTTCAGATCTCCTGGCTCGACTTAAAATGCGATGCTGAGTTCTTAAGGGTATTCAAGACTTTACGAAGCGTCTTCCTTTGTATATTTAGCATAAAGGGTTGAATATGCGTTCAGGGGAAGTCTTCGGGTGTCGCCAAGATATAAGGTTATGAGCACACTCACCTGCGGATTCGTAAGAAATTGTATCGGTTGCTGGCTGCTCTTGAAAACGTTTCCATGGTAAAATATTCAGGCGAAATCCGAAGCGTAGTGGTTCTACACAGCAGCACCTCGGTATGGCGCAACAAACCAGGCATTCAAAGAGAATTCTTTTTGAAATTTATTTTTTACGCTTCCTCTCTCTGTGCTGAACAGAGATCATGGAGAGACAACTGCACAAGGCATATTGCTATTACTTGCAGTATTTTTCACAATCCTCCTTCTTTTGGAAAGTGTTGCAGGTGGGGCAGCAATTTAATCCAAATCCCAGTTTGAACACCTCGCACTTTCTGGTCCTAGGATTAAAATAGTACCGGTCGAGGACCTGGCCGTAGCATGTTCCGGTGTATTTTGGCTCGGTGCAACCTGAACAGAAAAGCAAATATAAATATGGCAGCGTATACGTTTATTAAAACTGGTTGCGTTTTTGGTTTCCCCAGAAGGCGTAAAAAAATTCTTGGTTTTTACATGACCTCCTCATGTTATGCGACAAAGGTGAATTTTTTGACAAATATTTCCATCACTGCACCTTCAGAAATGGCGTGCACTGTGCTCTAAGTCACTCACCAGAGTTTGCGCACGAAGACACTATTCACCGCAGAAGATAAATCCTCATATCTAAACGCTGCAAACATCTGAAGCTTGTCCTTACCCTCTTCACTTTGTATTGTTAAGAAACCCAATTGCCCTCTCTCTACCACTGACCAATAAAGCTCCTCTTAGCATATTCCTCCCTCAAGTGATATAAAATTGTTTAAATATTACTAAACCGAGAGATTCGTAGAAATGATTTCCTTTATGTTCCACTGGAGTTGCAGAAAATATTTTTTTTTCATTACTTACATTTGAGCTCTCTCTTGCTCTTGAAGATAACCCTTTCAACTTGCTGCTTCGGCGCCATATTATAGCAATGTTTCGAGGAACAAATAAGGAACACCATTCCAGATTTTATCAGTGAATTGTTTGACCGCCTTCTGTGCGACAGTATGACGTACTTGGTAAGCCGTAGTTTTATATTTGGATATGGACGCTCAGTTCTAGGATTCAATTCAATCTGTCGAATTTCAAGAACACAACAACGCGGTAATATTTACCAGAAGCAGGATGATGCTTTCCAATCTTAATCTACATGGTGCACAAAATGAGCACGGTAAGCGCCGCCCACAGAAAATGTTTTTCGTCTTACACAATAAGGACAACCACCTGCATCTCGTAGGCGTTGCTCGAAGTTCATCACTTTGCATATTTCGCTGTTTCCTGCAGTTTCTAGTATTGTTTTCATCTCATGGGGCTCGTGCAAGTGACAATGCGTCTTTTCATGTGTAGAAATTGCATTTCGATTCACGGCAGCTACTTAGATATCCGCACAAAAAAAAAAACAGGCCGAAGCAACGTTGTAAATTAGCGCGATAAGATCACCTATTTGTGTCTTCTCATATTGCGAGAAACCTCAAGCACGATTCTTAAAGCAATAAAGAAATAAACCATAGGCCTCGCTCTCGCACACTATTCCGTCTTATGTTTTTGTGACTCAGAAAGAACAAAAAAACATTGAAAGCATGACTTGTCAACAGCAGTTTTTTTTCTTTCCAAGAATGGTTTAGATTAAAATTTTAGGTCTTTAGGCTTCTGATCAAGGTTTTACCATACGGCTCATGCAATACCTTTATCACGGTGAAAAGTTTCAGTGTAAGACTGAATTCCTATCTCGGCTCAAGTTGAGAAACATTACTGAGAAGTGCCGCTGAGCTTCCAGATTTGGGCTCAGGAAACAGCGTGGTGGCCTGCGATTTCAGGACAGCAGTATATAGCAAGTATTATTTTTTCCTGGAGTGACATAATCTTTGATATCGAATGATTATTGCAGAATGATTTCAAATCTGGAACACATACCTTTTGGATAGGTGCACTTTAGATTGGCTGAAGGAAAAAGTGCATAAAAAAGGTAAGTTCTTCAATGCCGTGTAATCATGCGGCCTCGCGCACTACATCTTGTTCCTTATGCTATCCTATCCTATTTTTATAGCACATCGGGTTAGGTATCCCTTTGTCTATCGTGCACGTCGGACATATTATGCGTTCTGAAACCTCATCACAACGCGCACAATGCTTTCATCAGGAATAACATCCCCAGCCGTTAGCTTGTCTGACTAGCTGCGTATACCTCAGCGTGCATTTGTTAGATCTTGAAAACCCCAGTTTTGAAATAATCAAAACCAAAACCGTAAATAAAATGCAATAGCTTTCATTCCTGGAACGAAGACGACTAAGTCTCGTCATGGTGTCCTCGTAATAAAATTCTCACGTCAAAGGGTTCATATAGACCTTGTATTGAAGTCCGTCAGAACCGGTGTCCCTGTATGTTTGCATGTTTGCATATAAACATCAGGTTGAGTGCAGCTAGAGGGACAGCATATACAGCACTTATGTGTATCTGTAAGCTTTGTGCAGGAGGGATCTAATATCACACAGCCTCGCACCAGAGACTTTAAAAAAAGGCAAAATGGCAGTTCTTCACAATGTCAGTGGTAAACGGGTGATTTTTTTATTTTTTCATTCTCAGCACTGTTAAAAATTCTCGTAGTCTCAAGCTAGGTGAAAAACATCGATTCGGTGTACCTTTTCGAATTGGTTAGAAGCTTTGAAATGCATTGCTAGAAGACCATAGTGCATTTTGGGCGCCTCATAAATTCTCGTAGCCGTACTGGCTTCAACGTCTGATTCTGCTTTTTGCTGGAGAACATGGCCCTGTTCTCGGCCGCATCTCTTCTTCATGCAACGCAGCACACTAGTGGCCCTTGCACCTTTCGCGACTTGAAGAACACACTTGAGTGCCTGAGTGCTCCTCTCGTGTTGACGCCTTTGAGAGTTTACGTGCCGGAATTTTCAGAAGCTACTTTTTCGTGCTGGGAGCAACGCTCAGCGTTCATCTTTAAATTTCTTGAAATGCCACAGTAATACCTCAATCTTACTCGACCGTGGATCAACGCGCTTTCTCCCCTTTATCTCAATTAACTCAACCGGCTCAATTGTACGGAAATGGCTGCTAATCAGACAGGAAAATTTGGTGCTCAGAATGAAGCGATGATATATGCCAAAATCAACTATTTCGCACATGTCGCTCCAGAATCTACCTGCCGCTACAGAAGCTCCAGAAGCAAGTGGCCAAAAATAGCAGCATTAGGAATGCGTCGGCCATCGTGTTAAACAAACTCAGATAATATTCCGTACAGTTTGCCGCGATTGTGGTCTACATAAATTTCAGGCTTAAAACTTACTCGATCTCATTATTTCGAGTGCTACAGGGCCAAGTGTGTGCCAAGGTGCAATTTTTATCACCGAGACAATCGAAATATGAAGGCAAATTTTGAGTCAGTATCGCCAAAACGCAATTGAAGATTTTCATCTCTATCAAAGTTATATTTATTAGGGCTCCTATAAATCAAAATGCCTATTTTTAAAAATTGTCTCATATCTTAGAAGAAACGCCCTGCATATATACCCTCAAAGCACTTCCGCAAGCGCATGCGTGAAAGGCAGCAAGAAAATCCATGCATAGAGTCTAATGATAGTATGCGTGAAAGGAAGTTCTTAGCCTCGAAGAGCAAAATGGATGCGTCAGTGGCGCTATTTGAGCGCTTCATTTTTTATGTAAAAAGCTTCCGAAGTTTCTCGAGCTGCTTGTTGTCTGCCGCTACCCAGAATCTTCATATCGCGGAACCATGATAGAGAATTGCTGCATGCCCTCTAGTGTTCCACAGGTCGCTCACCATGACTATATTCTATATCTTCCTAAAGTAAGAACATGTGCAACGTTTGGCATGCTTCATTTCTGTGCAACCAAATTCTGGCTTAGTGCAGTGCATTCTTTTTGCTTTCATTGTGCTTTCTTGTGTTACCTGCATATTAAGGCAATAAGTTTTAGAACCATGTTGCAAACACAGCTCTGGCGTTTTAAGCTGCGTGCCGATCTAAGCTGCGTGCTTTATTCTAGCACTGGATATCTTAGGCATTGGAAATAACTCGCCGCGGTGGCTCAGTGGTTAGGACGCTCGGCTACTGACCCGTAGTTCCCGGGTTCGAACCCATCCGCGTAGGCTGCGTTTAATAATTAATAATAATAATTGGTTTTGGGGGAAAGGATATGGCGCAGTACCTGTCTCATATATCGTTGGACACCTGAACCGCGCCGTAAGGGACGGAATAAAGGAGGGAGTGAAAGAAGAAAGGAAGAAAGAGGTGCCGTAGTGCAGGGCTCCGGAATAATTTAAATCACCTGAGGATCTTCAACGTGCGCTGACATCGCACAGCACACGGGCGCCTTAGCGTTTCTTCTCCATAAAAACGCAGCCGCCGCGGTCGGGTTCGAACCCGGGAACTCCGGACTAGTAGTTGAGCGCCCTGTCCACTGAGCCACCGCGGCGGGCTGCGTTTCGATGGAGGCGAAACGCTAAGGCAGCCGTGTGCTGTGAGATGCTAATGCACGCTAAAGATACCCAGGTGGTGGAAATGATTCCGCAGTCCTCCATTACGGCACCACTTTCCTCCCTTCTTCTTTCACTCTATCCTTTATCCCTTCCTGCACGGCGCGGTTCAGGTGTCCGCCGATATATGAGACAAATATTGTGCCATTTCCTTTTCCCAAAAACCAATTTTCAATTTTTTAGATGTTGGCAAACGTGTTTCCTTCTCAGCTAGCAGCTTCTTTTCGGGAGCTGTTCGTAATGAATCGCCTGCTTTCTCCCTTGAATTTTACTCTTGCCAACCGTTCATTGGCTTGCTTTCCATTCTAAGTGAGGTAGGAACGATACCAGAATGCATCCCACGCCAACTACAGAAAACACGCTTAGCGTATCACAGTACACTTCACAAGCGACGGAAGAAACAAATGATGTAGCAAAAGACTTTGTGTTTGAGAGCAATGCGTTATGCATATTTTGGTTTACGTCGCTGATATCTTGTAAACATTTTCATGGAATAAACAATACACTATTTGCACTTGAGTTGATTTGACGCTCGTCTTGGAGTTAAATGATTTGGTTTATGGTTTATAGGGATTTAACGTCCCAAAGCGACTCAGGCTATGAGGGACGCCGTAGTGGAGGGCTCCGGAAATTTTGACCACCGGGGGTTGTTTAAGGCGCACTGACTTCGCACAGTACACGGCCCTCCAGAATTTCACCTTCATCAAAATTCGACCACCGCAGCCGGGGTCCAACCCTCGCATTTAGGGTCAGTAGCCGAGAAGCACAACCACTGAGCCACCACGGCGGGTCTCTTGGGGTTACTTGTTTCGATTATTGTCATTATTTTCCTTGGCTAAAGAACGCCAGGTGACAGTGTTATGTGATTTCGCTCAGGTGGTGTCACTACAGTGCACAGGTTTGCATAAGATGATAACAACACTGTTTCCCCAAAAGTAGAGCAATGCAATTAGCCGAGCGTGAAGCGTTTCTCCCCCATGATAGGGCTTGCATTTTTTATCTGCAATCCGTCGTAGTGAACGGGAGAGATTTCTCTGAAATGTGTAACACCATTCTTAGCAGAACCTATTTTTCCTAGCCCTGGTATCAATAGATTTCCGAACTTCTAATACCTGCCCTACAGATTTCAACATCCCTCAAGCATGGGAACGACGCCAAAGATCACGACATGGCAGTGAAACCAAAATACGCTTCATTTTCAGTCCCCACTTTTGGTGTCTCAGTCTCCGCTGGCGTCTTACCTAGAGCTATTTTTGGAGTAAGCAGAAAAATGCTTCCCTGAGACGAAAACTGCTTCTTCGTGATCAACTTTATACAGTGTCTCGAAGAATGCTCCTAATTCGAAAGCATATTAAATGCACAAAGTACGCTTCATTTTAAAGACCGCCAAGGATGTAGGTGCCACAATAAAATCTTACTGCAGAAAAAGGTGGATTCTCCATATTCGACGGCAGCTAGAAGTGCCACTGCAAATAGAGCCAGTGCTGTATTCATGGTGCCAAATGAAACGGTTTGTCCTGCAAAGAGATGCCTGCTCTTTTATACACTAATCTTCCATCCACAAAAAAAAGACGCAGTAGCAATAGGGAAGAAACACCAAAATTTTCCTCCACGTGGGATGCCTCTCCGCTGTTGTTATTGCACAAGCTCTACTATTTTTTTTACTGGGTGCTCCATGGTGTATTTCTCTTTTTTTGCCAGCCAGAAACCCAACCCATTGCGAACCTTGTAGATAAAGCAGGCAACTGACACGTGGCGAGCAAGGGCTGGTGTAAACAAGGCAAAATATTTTTTCGAACAAGGTCGTGGCCCGAGGACAGCTGGAATAATACGCCTGTCGAGATATTTTTCAGTATTTATTTTTTTTACAAATCATGTTATGCTGGATGATGCACACGTGTGCATATAGCTTCAAGAATGAATAAAGAAAGCTTCACAGAAAAACAATGAGCTCGACATCCTGTGAAGCTGGAGGGACCTTCTTCAACCCATGCTGACCAAAGCTCGCCGCGGTTCGTTATTCAAGCTTCGCAGTGATTCTTGTTTTTGGTGCAGCCTCGCTCCTATAGTGGACATGCAAATATGATTTGTTGCACCAAGCGCGAGAAAAATTGTCGCGATAAAGCCAGCGGCAAAGCTACGCCTTTTTAAAGTTTAAACGCTCACGCCCTTAGCGAAAAGGCAGCGACAGATATCAAATCTGACTTGGCTCGACACACACCACACCTAGAACGTATCTTTTTCAATTTTTCGGAAATCCAATTAGTTACCTCAAGTCACTTGCTATTGTAATCAATCTTGCGGATGAAACAGGATAGACAAAAAAATCTAATATTTCTGCAAGCATGTTTCAGTGAAACTGCAGACACGTTTGACCAAGCCGGAAGTCGAAAAATGCACATTGAAGCCCCTACATAAACTCGGAATGCAGTTAATTGCGGGAATAGCGACTATCAGCTGCTATTTCCACAAGCGGCAGCTTCAGCCCTCCAGACGTACATACTGCATGGTCACAACGTACATTATAAAAACATGCAATAAGCACTTCACTGGTTCTCTAACTGCTAGGCCGTTTAATAAGGCTACGCGTTGTTATAATATATGAAATGTAAGACTTGCACTGTTGCATAGCTCAAACAGTGCATCGGTTGCATTTTTGTCACCTGTTGCAAAGCTGCATCATCATCATCATCAGCCTTACTACAACCACTGCAGGGCAAAGGCCTCTCCAATGTCTCTCCAATTAACCCTGTCTTTACCAGCTGCGCCAACCCTATGCCTTCAAACTTTTTAATCTCATCCACCCACCTAACTTTCTGCTGGCACCGGCTGTTTGCCTTCTCTTGCATTCCACTCCGTCACACTTAAGGATCAGCGGTTATCTTGCCTTCGCAGTTCATGCCCTGCCCAAGCCATTTCTTCCTCTCGATCCAGACTAGAAATGGGCAGCAGATAATCTTGAAGTCAAACCTGTCAAAGTTTACATCAACATTAGGTCCGCTGCCGAAAATGAATATACATACTTTATTTCAAAAAACTGGCACAAGAGGCAAGTTCATTTCTTGCAGTGTGAATAGTGTCCCTATTTCTTACAAAAAATATTCAAAATATATTTCAAATGATGATTTGATATCGGTCTTCCGCATACCCTCATGTTGCTTACCCTCTCGCGACTAGAATCACATTTTTAAAGAAGTTTAGAAAACGAATTCTGTGCCCAAAATTAGGCTCCAAAGGGCGTTTTTTTTTTGCCGGAAATATTTTCTGGGTTCCAGCGCCAGTTTTTAAACCTCTTCATTAGCATTACGCATTGAGAATTATAGCGGATCTGGACATTGGGGTACTTAGCAAACCAAACCTTTAGCTCAGATCGCTCACAAATTGAACTCCCTGTGTTTATGTGGTACCGGTTTACTTCCAGGCGAAACGGTGAAGAATCGTGTCGCGAGCTTTAACACCTGTTATACACCTTATGAACTGTTCAAAAACACACGTGCAAGACAAGCGCATTCTAAACTCCTAATAAAATAGTGGAAACAAGAGTTCAGTCTGAAATATTTTAATACCTCCTAAAACAAACGTCTTTTCTGGATTCCATCTCCAACCTGGACCCTGTAAAATGATCCTTAAACTGACAAAATTCCTGAAGAAACAGGTTGTGACGCACTTCAGCATGTTCTATAGGAAAAACTATTAAGCACGAATCAGCCGCAGTTTTCACATGGAGCAGCCGATCGCAGCGCGCATATACCAAAAGCTGCACAGAAAAATTGCACAAGAATGCTGCAGCTCACCGCTACTCGGCTCAGGTAACAACACTATGTACACGAGTGAAAAAAAAATGCATTGAACTAGAGCTGAACGGCCATTGAAATTCAACTGTTTTGCAAAAAGATCATTATTAGGAACGCAGATAAAAGGGTTGTTGCTTATATGCAGCAGAACAGAAATGAGGCAACAGCAAAGTGGTAAAAAGCTGGAACAGAAAAAAAAGGAATATACAGCTCGCTTAGCTATAGAACAAACATATTTTCACAAGGGAAAACATTATAATGCAACGAGAAGTTAATTGCATTCATGTGCAGAAGAGATTCATTTTCCAACGCCTTAGACCACTCGCGAAGCCGGGTAATTAGCATTTTGCCGCGGTGCTTGGTATATTTGAAGTACAATTTCTGCCCTAATAATTTACACAAAGAAACTATTAAGCAAAGCGATACCAAGGCGACAAAAGGAAATCACGATGCCACATTTTAAAGTAGAATTGTGGCAATCTACACAACACAACAAAGATTGTGCATCCGTCCAATTTCCAATAATTTCAGGGCTATCTGCGTTGATGTAGGCAACTATATGCAATATGGGACCTTCAACAGAACAGGCCTGCAGTGCCTAATAACCGTACAAATTTGTCATAAGCCGTGTAATTCAGAAAGAAAACATGTGACTTACTGCACCAATAAAATGTTGCGCAGTTCGGCTACGCATTTTGTTAGAATAGAACTAATGGCATACAAACGCCTCCTTAAAGCCTCCGAAACGCGCATTGCAGCTTTAAATATATTTAGGCATCGATATTTCAGAAACATCTCAAAGAAAGAGTATACAAACTCAGAAACAGTCGTTGTTCTAAAATGCGGCTGTTTGAAAGCTTTTCTCAGTATGAAACAATCCTACCTAATCATACAAGTACTGCTAGTAATAAAAGTATTACCGGCCGCGTTTAACTTGCATGCTGGCACTAGAAATTCACTTGCCTCGTACAAGAGATAAAGCACATTGTGCACTTCATCCATGGGCGAGAAACAGCACCATTGCGCGTTACTATTAAGATGTCTGCAAAACGCCTTTAATTTTCTCACTAGTTAAGCGCACAGCGCGAGATATTTCGCCCCTGGACAATCCCCTTACGCTTTCTGGCTTAGCGCCAGAGTGCATTGGCAAGCGGAGATTCTCTGTCTTCGCCAGAAACAGTTTGTGCGGTCCTTAAGGCTGCAACAATGCTCGAAATTTACAGTTAGCTGCTAGCTGCCTTTCCTTCTTCTTCATCTTAGTTTGTTGCATTGTTCACAGAGGGCGAAGACATGCATTTAAGAGATATGTCGGAGTTTGGGTTTTTCATGTCCAGAGGACGTTTTGCTGATTTTGCCGAGAATGGAGATAAGAGGAATTCTTATTTGCAACGTAACTAAGTCTAATTATTCCTAACAACGCCGTATATTTGGGGAAAGTCCCGGCTGGGCTGCACATTTAACAATTGAGAGATTTAAAATAGAAACAGAGGCCATGAGTCGATTGCACCTAAAAAATTGGCAGTTAAACCTGGTTAAACCTGGTTAACGCTCTGGTTAAACCTACAGTGACGCGATAGCAACAGCTGGCCGAGTGGAACTTGGTCACGTGACCAACCGCGTGACATATCACGTGGTAAGCCGCGCCGCCGGCAGCTGTTCCGCACCACGTGACAGCGTGGCGGCGCAGCCACAGGGTGGTGGCACCGCCAAGCTGAAGGCTCGAAATGCTACCATAATGTAGCTATCGCTACAAAACCTTGTGAGCTTTCAAGCTCCCGCAAACGAATTTCATGCTGGCCCCTATGTTCTTCAAATAGACTTTTTACATTGCTTTACATCGTATGCCCGAATTTTTTTAAGAATCTTGTCTGATATTACAATTAACGCCCCTAAAATTTCACACTACTGCAGACACCGTAAAATGAGCTATTGTCTGAAAACCGATGACGGCTTCGTATTACACCGAGTACTTTTTGTAGTCTGAAATTGCATCTTTAATACACTAAAATGACATGTTTTCATCTGTGTGCGTCTCTTTCACTCTGCTACTTCGTTTAGGGCATCACTCGCTTTCTGAAGAAAATTCTACTTTTCCAGTCATTTAGGACCGGCGAATAGGGGGCGCCCTTTTTCATTTTGACTTTCGCAACTGTTATGTCAAACGGCATTCCATACAAAATACCAACACTGCCCTTAACGTCCGCACCCGACCGTGGGTAACAGTGGCGCTTCAGAAGCGCCGTGTTCAAAAAATGGTTTAGTAGCATGCTTTGCGCTGGAAAGCAACATGCTGTCCTGGATTTCTTTTACTGGGAACATAAAGCGTGTTTCAAATCACTCTATACAGATGTTGTCTGAAATGTCGGGGCAGATTCGTCTGTCTGGTCGTTGCACGCATATTGATTATACTGCATGGAAGACATTATTTACGTAATTCAATGCAAATAAAATACGCGTAGATAATTAAAATTTACCTAATAACTTTTGAATTCTTAATTTTCAAGACACAAGATTGTGTTGAAAAATTGATTTCCATCGACATTGAAGGGTAACTTTGCTTATAATATTTATGAATCACCGTCGTGCTTCAAGGTAGTGAGCGTGGAAAGTACGCGTTCTGGTTGCGAAGCAACCAAACATGTTTTAAAGCTGATAAAAAGGTGTCGGTTCACACGTATCATCGCGGGAATCAATCCGAAATCTTCCGTATCCCAAAAGGCGTAATCTGCATCTGCGTTTGATTGAAGGAAGTATATTTTACCTATAGGCAACAATGGAAAGCCAGTCTCAAGAGACCCCAATAGGTACGTTTTTTCACGTTCGGTATCTCGAAGCATGATGCCAAACCTGTAATTTAAAATGACGTCCGCCATCAATTGCAAAATATTAGTTTTTGCAATGAATAAATTCAAGATCATGCAGTTAACCGTAGTTAATCATTAGTGATTTCAGTGCGTTCTACTATATTATCAGCATTCGCGTAAAATTAGACGGCTGACACCGCAACCAAGTATCTTCCCCGAATTTTTCAAGAAATATCTCGAGCGAATAATTTTAGGCACCCTGTGCATTTTAAACGGTTTCCATTATTCAGCATGCTCCGTCAGCCTTTTTAGCTCGTCTTGCTATTAAACATTTCGTTGGCAGTATTTTCCTTGCTTGAAGAGCATTAGCTGCAACCTTGGGAGATTTTTTTCTCTAGAGTTGGTACTGTTGTTAGCAATGTACAAATAGTTAATTGATTATGCGCAAAGTGAAAGCATTCTCTTAGCGCCAATTGAAATTTTGTTGCGCTATAAACAGATTGCAACTTTTCGTGATCTGCTTCCGGTTCTAGTTAATTGGAGACTTAAGTCTGAACGAGGTCTAACCTCATTCACAGCCAAAATTCTTAATAGCCTTCGCACCAATATCTTTTCGTACTTCTTATACCTTTATGTAAGTTTGCCGCCGCGGTGGCTCAGTGGTTATAGTGCTCGACTGCTGACACGTAAGACGCGCGTTCGATCCCGCCCGCGGCTGTCGAGTTTCGATGGAGGCCAAATACCAGATGCCCGTGTGCTGTGCGATGTCAGTGCACGTTAAAGAACCCCAGGTTGTGGAAATTTCAGGAGCCCTTCACTACGGCGTCGCTCATAGCCTGAGTCGCTTTGAGTCGTCAAGCCCCATACACTAAAGTAAACTAAACTTTATGTAACTTTATATATTTCTTTGCCATTGCAGCCTGAGGCCCAGCGAGCTGTGCAAGGCACGCCAAATAAAATGACTCGCACTCTCTGTCTCTCTTTTGCTAATACCTCCCCTCTCACTGATTTTAGGATTATACACTATTGTTCGCGTGACCAAAAATGTTCATTTACGATAGACTATATACAGAATCGAGAAAAACGCTGCTTATTTTAAAGCATTTGGGTGCGCGCAGAGTGCGATTCTTTTTTAAGATGGGCAAAGGGCGACGTATGAAAAAGGCTCCTGCGCAATAAAAGGCGTCTCCTGCACTACACACACAATGGCTGAGCCACGAAGGAGCGTCCACCCACACAAAAGTTACGCACGCTGTAAACGTTATCTACTCTCGCTACATCTTTTGGGGCGGCATCCTGCTGTGAGGCCACGAGGGTTTTCAGGTAACCGCCCCTTGCCGGCTTCTCTAAGCAACGTCAAACGAATTGGATACGACATGTATTTCGCGAAATAACCGCCGCGTGGCGTTTCTCGACAAAATGCAAGCGAAGCGTGACGTGGCATTCTCGTCACAAACCGGACCCCGGCGTTCCTGCTGGGCCGTAGCCTTAAATCTATCGCTTTAAAATCGCACCGTCACGAAAGCCAGTGCTGCGTTCATTGCTTTGCACTCAAAATCGCTGCACCATTCTGCGCTTAACATATATCATAAAAACTCAATGCAGTAGATATCAGGAACAACTGCGCACATTTTCCACCACGTGCGATGTTTGAGCTATGGTGTTAAGTCATGCGCTGTGCTGTTTTTTCTCCTGGCGTTCAATGCTATTGTTTTTTTTTCTTTTGCCAGTCAGGAGACCAAACCAGGCACCCAACTGAAATGCTGTCGACTGAGGTTTGGCGTGTAATGCGCAGAATATTTTTTTCATGACAAGGCCTTGGTTCCAGGAGCGTTAGAATAATACAAATATTTAAAACATTTCTACGATATTATTTCTTCTATCGAGATTTATTCTTGATAATTCCAACATTGGACTCGATAATAATTAAGCAGAAGGAATATATGCTGTTCGCCAAAAAAAAAAAACAGTGAACTAATCGGAACATGAAAGTTACCGGAGTTTCTTTGAATCGTTCTCACCGCTACTAGTGACAGTTCATTGCTCAAGATTCCCACTGGAACTCAAGGAGACAGTGATCCAGCCAATGATGCTTTGTTATTGGTGTAGCTGAATATTTGCATAGTGCACTTCCTGTGCAGATATTGCCGTGACACAGGAATGCCGAAAGAATGTATCATTGGTCCGTCCTGCCTTTCACATTTGCGATTACAAGCTGCAGCCATGGCTATTCATTTGAGCTGGCTGCGTAAAGCCAGAAAAGGGTCAAATGCTGGGTCCGGTGCAGCGGTGGTCTCGGGTTCGAACCCCGGACCAGGACGAATTCCTGGTTAACTGCGAAGTTTCTGAGAATGCTGTACAGCTTTCCTTTGTAGCCGTATGGCTGCGCTAGGGTGGTTGCCAATTAGTAATTACTTCTTTACTATAAGCCAAAGGTACTGGGACCAATGCTGCCTAGCACTCCTTTATGCACCTCCGAAGAAAACGAGAACGCCTCCGATGGCGTTGCTAAGGCTGAAGAAGATTGCGGAATTGCTTTAGCGCATTAACCAGCGAACCTACGCATGCACGCTGACCGGTTTGCTCACAGCCAGAAAGATGCTGATCAATTTTCCAGAGCATGAAACTTCACACTCACCAAAGGAAGAGAACCGCTTTTTCCTATTGCGGATTCACCTTAATCTGCGCAAGCCGCAAGGATAACTACGTGTGCTCCTAATCTCCAATACGCGAACAGAGCGAGAACGTGGACGTGCTATCCAGCCAAAAGTAACTGGGGTGATTGTTACCCTAGTGCCGCTACAGTGGTCCATGATAAGCTCGAAAATGCTTCAAGCATTGCAATAATGCGTATGGAAGCTTCCAGCTTATTTGGAAGGGTTTTTAAAACGCGAACGTTTTTTGGCCACAGGGTTAATTTGATAGTACAATGATATTCAAACAGCGCTGCGCTCAAGAAAAACTGTGTTAATCACAGACGTGGTCAATAAGCGGTCTTTTTTTATAAGCACCCAGTCAAGAGACTCCTATGCCATTCACTTTGTACACTTCTGTGTACATTGTGCCTTTGTTGTTCTACACACCACCGTGCCTGTACCCAAAAATTGAGATCTTCGTCCTGCCGGCTTTGAATAAGAGGTAGGAATGCTCTCCCTGACTTTGGAATTTGCTAGGAAGGCTCCATGAAGAAACGTAGTACTATAGATTACACGAATGTAAATACCCCATCTAACTCTCGATCTTTTCTTTTTTGGTGAGAAATCAGTACTCCTCTACCGATCCTGAAAAAGCCGATCTTTGTCTGAAGACTCTCAGATGCTCGAGACGTCTACTACCGGGCGAGCGCAGAGCGGCTCGACGACCCAGTACGCGAGGAGCGACTGACCACCTTCAGAGACATTTGCGACTACTATAAACTGGGTAGAAGATCCTACGCCACACCGCACACGCAACTGGACAACGAAAAAGCCAGGTGTCTGAGAAGACTCCAGGCGGGCAACTATCCGAACCCACACTGGCTATACCTCCTTAACATAGACGCAAGAGAACACGACAGATGTAAACAATGCGACCAGAGAGGGACACTAAACCACATAATCTTGCAATGCCCCTACTCACCTGGGGCTGCCGTAAACATTCCTAATGAGGAAGCTTGGGAGTCTCTCCTTCGAAGCTCAAAACTCGAAGCCATCCGCCTGGCGACCGAGGCCTCGAAGAACCAAGAGGTTCACCACACAGGCCTCTAGTCGCTTAGCCCCCTACTCCCTCCCGGGTCTGCGTACCTGAGCTGGGAAGGTAGGCGTGTCTCCTATATCGCTGGGAAATAAAGTTTTTCTGACTGACTGACTGACTGACTGACTGACTGACTGACTGAGTGACTGACTGACTGACTGACTGACTGACTGACTGACTGACTGACTGACTGACTGACTGACTGACTGACTGACTGACTGACTGACTGACTGACTGACTGACTGACTGACTGACTGACTGACAGATGCATGCAGACTTGTATAAGTATTGCCGTGACTGGGCTTCGAACCCGAGGCGGAGCGAACAGATTAGCTCCCTAGCCACTGCACGAGAGCAATATGCTATCGCCGCAACTGAGCAGGCCTCGTGTTATGTTAAACTGCCACACTCTCGCACTATGCATTGCACGTTGTTGTACTCATCAACTTCCATCTGTGGGGAAAGGTCATGAAAGAAAAGGAAGGGTGCATAACTGGCTCCCTACGTGAGTGGACACATCAATTGCGCTTTGAGCTACGTGGCGGTAGTGACACACATCTGCGCTGCTTGAGTATGTTTTGTAAATGTTTTGCCAGAAACGCGAAACTGAAGCAATAGACACCCGCCACGGTGGCTCAGAGGTTAGGGTGATCGGCTACTGAGCCGGAGTACCCGGGTTCCAACCCGACCGCGGCCGCCGCGTTTCGATAGAGGCGAAACGCTAAGGCGCCCGTGTGCTGTGCTATGTCAGTGCACGTTGAAGATCCCCAGGTGGTGGAAATTATTCCGGAGTCTCCACTACGGCACCTCTTTCTTCCTTTCCTCTGGCACTCCCTCCTTTATCTCTTCCCTTACGGCGCGGTTCAGGTGGTCCGCCGATATGTGAGACAGATACTGCGCCATTTCCTTTCCCAAAAATCAATTTTGCACATTAAAGATCCCCAGTGCGCATTAAAGATCACCAGGTAAGCCGAAATTATTTTGGAGCCCTCCACTACGGCAGCACTTTCCTCCTTTCTTCTCTTCGTTCCTCCTTTCTTCCTTTTATTATGGCGTTGTTGAGGTGTCCACCGAGATATGCGATACTGTTACTGCACTTCCTTTAAATAAAACCAATTTTCGTTTTCATTTTACTCGTCACCTTGACACGTGACTTTAATTTGGAAATAATCTTGTCACGTGACTCACTAATTAATTCGCGTACTTAGCCACACGAATTAGGGACGACGTCATCGTTTTTAATTTTGTTATTTTTACTTTACTAATTCACTCATATTTCTTAAGTACACAAAGTAATTCCTTCATTGCTTTCACTAGTTAACGGTTTGACGGCATATCATTCATCACGGCACATGCATCATTAATTTATTTTTCATTATCGTTAAAGTTTTACACATTAATTAACCTGGAGTGACGTCGTAGTGTGAGCACGAAGCGAGTCCCTCGCAGAACAGCAACAAGTCAGCCGCCTCACGACGGAAGCCACCAAGAAACACTATAACTTCGCATGTCTTTAGTTGCGGAGGCCCCTGCCCGCGTTCGTTGAGCCTGCGTGCCGAGGGCAGGGAGTAGAGGGCCTCCTAGATCGGTGGAAATGAACTGCTGCTTCTTCTTCTTCTTCTTCTTCTTCTTCTTCTTTTTCTTCTTCTTTTTCTTCTGCTTTTTCTTCTTCTTCTTCTTCTTCTTCTTCTTCTTCTTCTTCTTCTTCTTCTTCTTCTTCTTCTTCTTCTTCTTCTTCTTCTTCTTCTTCTTCTTCTTCTTCTTCTTCTTCTTCTTCTTCTTCTTCTTCTTCTTCTTCTTCTTCTTCTTCTTCTTCTTCTTCTTCTTCTTCTTCTTCTTCTTCATTTTGTGGACACAACTCAGCCTTATAATGCTTTCGCATTAATAAAAAGACAACAAAAGTCAGCTAATCATGTAACGTATCAGCTCAAACCGAGTCTCTACAAGCAGCATTTTTCGCGGGGTCCTCAGTGCCAACAGCTACACCTGCCCATGTCTGTGATAGCATATCTAAGCAGATATAGTGATACCGGTTTGCGGTCCGCTGAGGCGATTGTATGGAGCATTTCATGAAAATATGAAGCAAGGCCCTCTTCAGTAATACATTAAACAGATTTTCTTATTTTCCAAACATTGGGGATTGGGGATTGCGTGTTGGGGATTGCGATTGAGCATATTAAGTTAATTGCTGAGAAAGCACTTTGTAATGTCACTATTTGAAATGCATTTCATTGTAACGTTTTCCAAAATGTTCCTACCACAAGGTATATTCTCCAGTTTCGAAAGCGTTCGCCAGTATTCGTTTCATTTTAGAAATTTTTGTTATCTCAGAAACATTTTTGATGCTATCTCATTCGAGAGCGAACGGTGTCTCCACTCACATACGTTTTAAAGGAAAAAGGGAGGTTGTCGCAGGTGCCTATGTCGCGGTCTAATAATGAGTCGTTGTCGGTCGTGCCCTGGAAAGCAGCTGTGTTGTTTCCTGGGCTCGCATCGTTAATCATCAAAGACACCATGCACACCAGGTTCTAAACGAAGCAGAGGCCCGGAGCTTCAGTTATGTGAACAACTGCGCTGCACAACTGCTCTCTAGAGAGCGGCTAGCCAGCTTTGCTGTCGATGTCGCAGCGGGCGATGACTGGACTTATGTTGTTGTCGACGTGCATTGCCGGTAATCGCTTCCGGTGGAAATGAAGGCGCCCCTGCAGCCGCCTCTCCATGAACCGTGCCTTTGGTGTCTAGGAAAGCACCTGTGTTTGCTGGATTCGCATCGTTGTGCACGAGATCGAGAAGTGAAGCCAGCAGCTCAGCAACGTGAAAGTGCGAGTCCTCGGCCGTGTGAACGATTGTGCAGCACAGACGCGCGCGAAAAAGAGGACAGGTTACGCAGCTCTCTATATTACGCAGCAGGTGATGTCTGCGCTGATGTTACCGTCTAAGTGAAGCGGAGGTAGTCGCTAATGCTTTAAACACAGGCGTCTGTTCGGCCTAAACTGAGTCGTTTTCAATGATGTCCGTAAAACCAAGAAGGTTATAAATAGAATTACTGGAGTGGAGGGGGCGCCCGCTAGGCGAAGCCTTACTCCGCAATTTTACGATAGGCAGAAAGTCGTCGGCACCGTCGGGTTCGCATGACACGGTGGGCGTGGCCGCTTGTTCGCAGCTTTGACATCCGAGGAGGCATCAGCATTGAAAATGGTGGCGTCGTGCGTTGCCTATGGATGCGCTCACAGATCGAAGAAGGGTTCAGGAATTACATTCCGCTTGTAAGTACACTAAACCTATTTCAAACAACGCGTGCTATTGTTGCTGTGCTCCACCTTGTACTCTTACTGCGCACATGGATTGACATTCACGGTTCTGTTGACAGCTTTCCAAAAAAATGAAGACTTGCGAAGCCTGTAGAAGCAAGCTGTTCGAACAGAACACTGGGAACCAAAAGACGGAGACATACATACATACATACATACATACATACATACATACATACATACATACATACATACATACATACATACATACATACATACATACATACATACATACATACATACATACATACATACATACATACATACATACATACATACATACATACATACATACATACATACATACATACATACATACATACATACATACATACATACATACATACATACATACATACATACATACATACATACATACATACATACATACATACATACATACAAGTTTTATTCTCCACAAAGAAGTGGAAGGAGGCGGAGGGAAAAGCCGTACATTTGCGGCTTGAAAAATCCTCCGCCCCCTTACAGTGCATACAGCAGCAGAGCGGGACAATAGACAGTCACATTTTTTTTGTTGCAAAGAGGCAAAAAAATAAAAAAAAATAAACATATCGCATCACAAAATAAAATAAGCCTAAATAAGAGTTTCAATAGAACACTGGGTTTGGACTCCTGGAAAAACATTTTTTGTTTTTGAAACGTAAACAATGCAATGTAATTGACCATAAAGATAGACCTGTGCGTTCATTCACAAAAAAGAGTATGAGTAGCAAAATATTTGTACATATTGGGAAGAGACATATTGGATACATCAGCGCCTTCTTTTTCTGCAGCATTCAGTAATCGCGGAAGGTTATACCGGAGTGTTTGTTGTCCATAGGCAGTACGACATTTTGGAACTCTCCATCGTTCTGGAGTTCTGGTGCTGTAGATGGGATAATTGGGTTTTAGTTCTGCCATTTCAGTAAAAACTGTACTCTCTCGTTGGACACTTAAACGATACTGCCTGCATAATTTGTATTCGTAAATATTTCTTACTTTCAATAAATTAAGCGAAGCAAAGATATCTGAACAAGGCGCCGTGTATTCAACGTTTTCAATTATTCGTACTATTTTTTTTCTGTAGCCTTTCAAGCTTCAACAGATTAGTTTTTGTTGATGTTCCCCAGACTAAATGACCATTTGAGCTCCGAGCATTTCGCCCCGGAGTGCTTCGATCGCACTGGGCAAACGACGCGACTGAGACCGGGAAGCCTACCGACTGTAGTTCCCTCGTTTCCGCGACACCTACAGAAACCGGTAAGCACCCCCGGGAGATTGCATTCCTTAGTTATTTATGCCAGATGTGCGTACAACTCGATGGGAGGCACGCAAAATATACCGTGCGCATGTTTCGGTTTTTCTTTTGAATCGCATTTTTCGCTTAATCGCGCAGCTTTAAAGTTGGTGTGCGAAGGCCCATCTTTATTTAAAACATGAACCCCAGGCATGAACGTTTCAAGGGTTTCACGTAAAAATTTGCGGATAGCGATCCACCATTCGCTGTATTTGCTTATCGCTCCGACGATGAAAAATGCAGTCTGCAGCTCAGGCGTAAACATTAGTACACATAAATCAACTGGATAAAAAAGAATGATTATGAACTTGGTTTGCAGTAAGGTAATTTGTTATTTTCGTTCAGCGGTCGCATTTGCTTTTCAGCACACACTCAAACGGCCGTATTTCTTTTGATTTTGCTTCATGCGATTGCAGTGTGCACAAACGAATACATTCAACCAGGAGCTTGCAATTTTTTATTGCAGGTGAAAAGAAAGCGACCACAGCCGAAACCCAGAGGCTCACAGGCCGCTGCAAACATTGAAGACATTAATGACATGGAAGAGGAAGTGTCACATTCGCTTACAAAGTAACAGTAAAAACAACTGCTGCATTCATCTGATGAAAACTGGCGCATCTACAGAAGCGAGTGAAAACTCTGCAGCAGAGCAAACGACGTCTGACGAAGAGGACCGAGACATCCCAAGAAATAATGAAATCAAAGAACAGAAGCTATTGTCTGAGGAGAGCTCTCAAGTTTTGGACGCAACTTTCTCTCCTGATATTGAACAGCTGTTCTGTTATGTGATAATGGACGACATGGCAATGAGGAAACATGTTGAGCTTGTCGGTGACAAGGTTGTCGGCTATGTGGACTTTGGGACAGGCGTACAAGACGACACCCTTCCTCAGGCTAAAAACGCATGTGTATACATGCTAGTTCAATTGAACATGCGGCTGAAGTGTCCCGTTAGCTACTTTTTTATTGACACCCACACGGGAGCAGAGAAGGCTGAGCTAACTGGGCAATGCATTGGTAGGTTGGCATCCATTGGAATTGAAGCAATCTCTTTGACATTCGACGGTGCTGCATCCAATTTTACCATGGCTAAATGTCTTGGTGCAGAGCTCCGGCATAGCTCTGGGCCTTTTTCAGCTAGTTTCAAGAACCAAGTCACTTGTCCAAAAGTGTGCACATTATTTTAGACGCCTGTCACATGGTGAAACTGATCCGCAACTCGTTAGCAACCACAAGTCACTTGGTTGATAATGACGGCAACTTCGTGAAGTGGGCGTAGATGAAGGCGCTTGATGCCTTGCAGTGCGAGGAAGGGCTGCGGCTTGGTAATAACTTTACCAATGCCCATGTTCAATGGCAAAAACAAAAAATGAAGGTACGGCTCGCTGTGCAGGCACTGAGCGCATCAGTAGCTGATGCCTTAGACTTTTGCTAGGACGTGCTGAAATTGCCAGAATTCAAGGAATCTCCAGCTACTGCAAGGTTTATCAGGATTTTCAATCAGCTGTTTGATATTGAACACTCCCGAAACCCTCTCGCCAAATCTTTTAAGGCGCCAGTGCGGAAGCAGTATGAGGCTTGCTGGAAGTCGTTTTTCTCCAGTGCTCGGACATACATAACGTCACTGAACGAACAAACCGGTCGGCTCGTCATAGATGGACGAAGGAAAACAGGATTCACTGGTTTCCTTGTTTGCATGTAAAGTGCTGGAAATATATTTTGAACAGCTCGTGAACCAGGGGCCTCTAAAATACATCTTGACGAATAAGATGAGCCAAGACCATATTGCGACATTTTTTTGGTTGTGTGCGAAGTCGAGGAGGCTTCAACAATAACCCAACTGCATCTCAGTTTATGTCCTGTATAAGCGCCTTCTTGTGCAAACGGAAGTGGGATCTTCAAGTTCTGGCCATTGTATGCAAGACTTTGTCTTCATCCTTAGCGGGTCAGTAATCGCTCAGGAAAGTGCCGACCAAGCCATCACTGTGGAGAGAAGGGGCGGTTATTCAGCCAGAAGACCATGATTACACGCATCGCATAGACTTTCCTGAAAGTGTGTGAGTGTTTACAAATACAGTAGTGCCATGTATAGCTGGCTTTTTTCCCCAGAAAGGTTGCGGCAGGGTCTTCTAGCGAAAAGTGTGTGATGGTCCTCCAGTAAAAAAAAAACAACCACCTCTTATGAGACAAAAAAGCCGCGGCGTGCTTGTTTCACCATCCCATGACGTGCTATCGATTTGCACAACGCCAGAAAAAGGGCTGCGCCGGCTTCAGGCTGAATGCAGGAACTTCAAGGCTATCCACTCGAAGTCAAAACATTTAGTATTGGAAGTGGTGAGCCAGGCTGCATAAAAGAAGTGGTTCTCTGCGCTAGATATTCACATCCTTGACTGTGATTCCCTATACAACCACATCTACTGCCTGTGCAAGAAGGTAGTGGAATTGTACATTAATATCAGGCTACACCACATGATGAATGAAAAAAAGCGAGAAATGTGCGCAGAAAAAGTCAGGCCCGTTCTTTCAAGGCTAATAATATTCAAGAATCATTCAGAACGAATGGCATATTTGGTAGTGCTACACACGCGGGAGAGTGCTGAAATAAACCACATTTTCTCACAACTCACAAGCATACAAAACTTGGCTTGTAAGTTAGAATCATAGCGCAAAACAGGTCTAAGTGAGACAAGCACGGCACTGCATATGCGTTTGTCTTTTTCGTCATTGACTGCTTTCCGCTATTATTCTGAGGTGAATGTTTTTTCTCGCGCATTTTCTGGGAAGCTTTAAAGTCGCCACACCTTGTTTACAGAGTCCTCCTTGACAGTGTAAAGCCATGACTGTGGAATATTTAGCCAGGGAGCGGTCGTCCCCTCTAAGCGATAAATTTTGACGAAAAACTACAGAAAAGCGCGCATATTCGAACATGAAAAGTAAGAAATGCATTGCGCAAATAAGACAGGCTATCGCTCCCTCCAAAAGTCACTCATAAATCTGCTCCACATCTGCAAATACGACGGCTGAAAGAAGCTACCAGTGTGCTGGACAGCCTTTTTTGCCCATGGCAAGATGACCTCTGCAGGCTTCAGCTCCGCGCGTACGCTGGTATAGGCGGCCTCTACTCCAGCATTTCTAAATATAACCTCCTTGGGTAAAACGGCTGTTTTATTCGCTGGCTTGAGCCCCCTAACAGCGAGAGAGATGAGGCAAGTCAGGACCTGAACGAAACAAAGGCACGTCGCCTGCGTCATTTAAAGGAATCGTCCGCAAAGAAGCCCAGCCAGTTCGGTGCAACCTCTCGTTTGATCTTTCTTGCAACTCGGCTTCTTAGTTACTGTTATATTCAACATAAAATTTTTCACTCGTACCATACTGGAGTGCTCTCTACCTAATTTACAATTTTACTATACCTATAAAAATCTCTCCGTGTATGCGTTCTGCTAAGGTAAAAATATTACATGCCTCACTCTTGAGCTATTCTGGTACTTACTATTCATTCATGATACATGAAAGTGCAGTTCGCTGTAATCTATTTGTGCTGATTTGTTGAGTCTCGTGGTTGCGATATTAACTGTCTATCTGCCCCCCCTCCCCCCCCCCCAACCGTAAAAAATATTATAATATTCAGGTTTGTAAAGCTTCTCTGCATGACGAAAACATTCCCAGTGAATGCCAAAGGAGAGATCATATCTGCTGAAATATATGCTGTTTTTATTTTATCACTTTCTCTGTGAAAGTCTAGGCCTGCTGGTAAGCCTCATATATAATATGGAGTTAATTTGCTTTCGTCTCTTCTTTAGTATAGTCGCATGGCTGCACATGTTTTGAGTGAATCAAATTCTTTTTAAAAAATTTATAACGAGTGTATGCCGCGGTGTGTAAATTTTTCACACTTATATCACACAAAAATGGGACGGAAAATTAAGGGGGGGCACTTTGTTGGTCTAAGATGCGGTGAGGTGAAAGCCTTTAGCGCGGTCTTGGGGCTTGTTTCACTGAGGTGTCAAGTCCGTCACGATTTCTTGTTTTCGGTCTTAGAGCATGCAATATTGGAGATATTTTGCTTAGGGGCATAAGACTGTGCTATAAGGAGACCTATACCAGGCTAATTGTTAACCAAGGGCTAACCAAACCTCTTCTATTGAAATTGTCTGTTCGCCAAGGTTGTACATTATCGCCTTTATTGTTTTCCCTATATCTAGAACATTTTTTGCCTCAGTATTATTAACAGCGCAACTATCCGTGGTTTCTCCTTGGCGCAATGTGAAATTAAGATTTTAGCCTAAGCGGGTGATGTAGCCTTCTTGGGTTCTGACAATAAGGGTGTAGCTTGAGGCATTACAATTCATTGAAAAAATTTGTGAGGTATCAGGTGCGGCTCTTAAATTAGATAAATACAAGACGTTTTCGTTGGGTCGTTGGGGTACAACGCCGAGTCATTTTGGTGGCAGAAGCAGAGATTGTGGGACCCTTCAGTACAAAGGTGTTCCTCTTCACCAAATTGCAACAGTGGAGCCTACCGGGATTCAGAAACAATCTTCATGAGGCGACCAACCCAGGCTGGGATGGGTAGGGACCTGTCAGTGTTTGCTCGGGCTCAAGTCTGCAACATTTTTTTTATTCGCAAAACTTGCCTATGTGCTGCAGGTCCTCCACTCTGCGCAGAAGAAAGTGCAGCTGGTGAACAGAATATTTGCTACCTTCGTATGGCGTTCCCAAAGGAAACCCGTGCGTTAGGATAACTATTTCTTTCTCTTGAGTTCTCTTCCGTAACAAACGTGTCCAAGGATCACCCTGGCCCGCTATTATTTTTAATGTACATTAATGACCTACCAACGCATGTCTCTTGTAACGTCCGTATTTTGCCGGTGACTGTGTCATCTATCGCACGATCAATAGCGCCTCTGATCAGTTCGCCCTCCAGAATGACTTAATCAGCATACAGGACTGGTGTAACCAATGCTCATTGAAATAAACCCCAATAAATGTAAACTCGTAGTCATTTAACCGAAAACGTAATCCTCTCCTCTTCTCGTATAAAATCTGGCACGTCACGGTAGAATTAGCTCAGACTTATAAATACCTCGGCGTAACATTGCACAATGATCTAACCTGGAACGCGCATGTGACAAAAGTAATATCATCCGCTAAAAGAAGCCTTGGATTCTTAACTCGACATCTACGCCATGCACCACAAAACGTAAAATTACTTGCCTACAAATCACTTGTCTGTTCTAAATTAGAATACGCCTCTGCAATTTGGAGCCCTAACCAAAATTATCTAACAAATTCCCTAGAATCAGTAAAACGTCGAGCCACAAGATTCATATATTCGTGCTATTCATATAATGTTAGTATATCATCATTAAAAGCAGAGGCAGGCTTAACATCTCTAGGTTGTAGACGTCGTATCACTAGTATGTGCTTGTTTCATAAATTTTATTGCAGCTCACTTCGTCATCCGCCCAACATCAATCCGCCGGCACGCATTTCCCCGCGCATCGGTCATCCGCTTCAAGTTCGCCCGGCCTCGTACGCGCACTACTGGATTTGCATCGTCATTTTTTCCACGCTCAGCCACGGATTGGAAGAGCCTTCCACATGCCATCACTGCAATCGCCTGTCCATCAACATTTGTGAATTGTTTAGCGACTATATTTAACAGTGAATAATTTATGTACCCTACGTGTTTTCTTTGTTTATTAAATCTGATTTATACATGCAACCCACCCCTTATGTAACACCCCCAATCCTGGGGGCCTTTAAGGTAATAAAGTGAAGTGAAGTGAAGGCCTTGGTCACTTATTCGTGCATATCCGCTTGTTTCGCGTTTTTTTTTTCCGTTTCAAATCGGCAAACCACCCTTTTTTAGTACCTGCGCTTATCAGGCGTCTCACAATCGCACCGACAGGACGCACTCGTGAGAGAGCCTTTATGGGGATTCCTTAAGGAAGTTGCTGACACCTTCAATTTCCTCACTGTGCGCTTTTCTTTAGACTACCTTTATAGAATCTCCAGAAGGCAGATGACTCAGGCACTTAAAGAGTATTTGTTTTCTGACACCAGTGTTTTAAAACGTGTTAGGCGAATGTGCATTCTTCTGCGGCAAAAATATTCTTGTTTTAAGTGCACACATCCACGCTGCCTGTGAAGGCATGGATGGCTCCATGCTAAGGGGTTGCTTGCGCCATGGACGGTTAATTGCCGCCTGTGCAATACACCAGAGACTATTGATCATTATTTTATTCTGTGCATTGATGCTATGTTCTTCAAGGACATATTACAACGAAAAATTAAGAAGGACATTGACATCACACCCTACAGTATCCGTTTCTTGCCTGTGGAGAAAAAGTGTGTTGTGCCATATGATCTCTGTAAGTTGCTGGGACTATGTAGTCTCTGGAAAGCCGCATGATCGACCGCCACGCCGAATCGCCACGGACGTCGAAATCTTCGTTTCATAAGCAATGCGGGGAGTATATGCGGTCGTGGAAGAGCCGCCTAGCTGGATCCCCTGTCTCGATGCATGTGTGCCTCCCAGACTTTTGGTGTTTTGGAAGGTGGGGTCGTGCAGGGGTATGGTGGCCTGGTGTTTTGTGGCGTAAGCATGCTTAGGTTTTTTTTCGGCACTATTTCTATCCAATAAACAAAAAAGTGTGGAAATAGCGTAGTCGTTAGCGCGCTCGGCTGCGGAACGGAAGGATAGTGGCTCGAATCCCGCCGTGCACAAGGGCTTTTTTAAAGCAGCAACAGCAACAGTGTGACATATTTCGCGGGCGGACGCACGGACGGAAAAGAATGAGCCATTAAAGGCTTTCGCCTTCATATATTCTTCAGTATCTACTCCTAGTGGCCGCCTTGTGTTCGGTTGGGTGGCATCCATGGTTCCTAAAAGCAAATTCGCAATTACCATACAAAATAACATCTAAACAGCAAATAATAAGCTATCGTCATCCACTTTCACGTCCTTGATGTTTCTTTTCTTATGAATTCAGGCATTGTTCTTGTAGTTACAGCTTTTGGTACGCATTAATTCGCAAACCGCACTTCGCAGGCACTGTATTGTCATTGTAAACAGCGGAACTACATCCGGTGAAGGAGAAATGCCCCTCTTGTATACCTATAACATATATATCTTGTTAACCATTCCTCTGCTTGCAACGCCAGGTTCTAAACTTCAACCGCCAATTTGGCCCTCCGCCGCCCACTTGTGACCTTGTTTTCTTTCCAACCAATCCGGTACCCTTAAGGACGATTGGCCATTTCCCCTTCGCATCACAAGCACTGCCTTTGCCCACTTGTTTTTCTGGATTCCGATTAGGATACCACCGCATCATGCTTCTTCCCTGACATTCTATGCTTTCTTCCTTTTAGCTCTAGTCTAACAGCATCCATTAATGACTGGCTACTGTACTCCCACTTAAGGCTCCACACCTTTCATTAGTCACCCCGTTTGTGTCACACACCTGCCTGCCGCTAAAATGCTACTTTTAAATACCATTCACTTCAGGCGCAGTGTTAACTACTTTCGTGACTTAACTGCTCCAGTGACTTAAGTTCCAGTTTAGTGACTTAAATGTTTAGTGACTTAAGTGTTTCAGTCACTCCGTCCTTCTCGTAAAATCCAGATTGTTTAGGTTCTCCAGTTTTGGAGTAGCGGTCACTACGAGCGCTAATTACAAACATTTTCTTGCGGCTTAAAATTATTCGCTGTCGTCATAAACTGTCTCTTGAAGGAAGAATTGTTTTCACCGTGCTGAGCGTCAACAGCGCAAACCTGCCCGATGTGAAGGTGGTTCCTTCAGGCTTAATTTACTCAGATTAAAATGCTCGAACAGTTTGTTTTCAAAAGAAGGCTGTAAGAAATACAAGAGCTTAGCAAGCTGAAGGACTCCTCTATGCTGAACCGTAATTCTTGTTGCTGACTAAGTGACCTTCACGCTAGGAAAACGTTCTTGATAGCCTTCAAATTACACTTTTATGATAGACGAAGCCATATCTAACGAGATATGCTTAGTGGGCATGGAAGTACGGTAACAGCGAACATGCATCAAACGCCATTTCGTTTCTTGGTGCAGATCTTGATCCTGCTTGCCCCGTGGAATCATCGACTCGGCGCCACGACTGCGCAGTTGCGTCCATTGCTGCTGACGCCGGATGACAGCCTCCAACTTTTCAACTCACCACCAGCCGGACCGCTTCACTGCGAGAGAACGGCCCCCTTTTTTGAAGACCACTTTTTGCAACCCACCTTGGACAAGATATCGGCCAAGTTGTATCATCACGTGTTGATCATCGACATAAATTTGCCATCCCAACCTGTAAAACGAATGTGCTTTTTAATTCTTTCTTACCGAAGACTAGCACTCAGTGGAATCACCTTCCACCCCATATCGCATGCATTGAAGACACATCGTCCTTCAAGCCACTTATCACCAAGTATGTCATCGAACAATCACCTGCATCATGATTTTTTGCTTTTTTGCCTTTTGCCTGTACTTTTTATATGTATTTTTTTCACCAATCCCCTCTGTAACGCTCTGCGAGCCCTGAGGGTAGTATAATAAATAAATTAATTAATACTATGATATGGTTGGCTGCTACTTAAGGCTAGTATGTATTTCGTTTTATAATATAAGCATTAGAAAGAAATTTCACATAATTGAGACATATCAGTAGATTTCCATATTTCCTACACATTTCCTCTGTCTGGCAAGCGCAGGGAATTAATTTATGAGGAAGTATGTTTCAATGTTACCTTTTCTTGCGCAATTGATTTAAATTTCTAAGGCCTTGCCTTTCACAGTTTGCTAAACCCAGAAAAATATTGAAAGCAAATTTGTGCTGTACAGAATTTTTATGCTACCGCACTTCCGCCTGATTCCATAAGCGGAAACTTGAGTGCGCTTGCTAGCTATGTTTGCTGGGAACAGGCAAGGTGTAAATCAAACCTCACCTTGAAATGTTTTTAAATGATGGAGACAAATCACGAGCTGCACTGCTGATCTATTATAGAAGCCTAGCGGACTAAAGCGTTTGAAGCCCAGGGTTACATTGGAAACAAAAATTACCTTCTGTTAACTATTCACGCGACTAATTTGTGTTCATTTCTTCTGAGTCACAACAAGTACAGAGTAAACATTGTGCAAATAGAAACAAACTGTTTATTTTGTAGCGAAAGCTACATTGGCCACGAACTCGTAGTTTCGTAGTGCTCCCAATCCCGCCGTGCTCACATTCGCGCCACGTCACCAAGCGCGTGACGTACCCCGTGACAACGACTGGCAAGACAACCAGACTAACCTGGACTTGCAATCAATAATAATTAAGGCTAATGAAGCTATGCCTTAGCTTTTGCCACGTATATACTGGTATACCCGAACTAATTGCCACTGCCAACATTTTTTGCAAATTGGATAAATTCGCAGTACACTTACATCGTTGATCTGATTTGTCAAAATCTGCGACATTTCTTCGCATCAGCTCTTGTCCAAAGACCATGGACCGGACCAGCATTCTTAACATGAAAATATGGGATCAAGTTATCATTTGTACAACAGCACCTCAACGTGAAAAAATAACGTTGTAACAGCGCACAAAATTGCAGTTTACAAATTAATTCAGTCCAAGCATGCCAGATATTCAAGATCTATCTATCTCTGTAAAACGAAGAAAATCTCAGTAGTAATCACTTACATCAATTTTTAGGCGTCCCATTTATAGTAAGGTTTGAAACCACCATTCCGATTTCCGAAAACTATACCGGCCTTCTTGGATAGCGATATTGCGCAGGAAAATAAGAACAGACAACATTGATATTCTCGGTTCTTTATTATGCCACGTTCAAACTCACTCACTGGAGTTGTTTCAATATAAAAGGAACGATACCGCTCAAACCCTTCATGTTGTCGTGCTATGTGAGTGTTAGTGCTGTTAATAACTTTTATGAAAAGCACTCCGAAATATTACTATTAAATTTCTGCAAAATACCGCACCATAAGCCCAAAAAAACTCGGCTTTCGGTAGCGCCATTCTCCTTAAACAGCAGTGCCGTCATTGGTCGAAAAATAATTCTTTGCTTTAAATGACAACAAACTTGTATCTGTGGTCTTTCTGGATTAAAAAAAAAGGCTTTTGATACTGTGCACAAACTCATATCCGTTTGTTCAAGCTAAAGCGCTGTGGTTTTAGAGAACTGATTTTCGAGCTGTTTGCTAGCGGCCTTCATAAACTCTATGAGGTAGTTAAAATCAATAATGCATGATCGTCACTTCAGCATATAAAGACGGGCGTGCCCCAAGGATCTGTTTTGGAACCCCTGCTTTTTTCTTTATATATTTGCCACTTCCCGCGTGCACTACACTTTTTTGACACGCTGATGTATGCCGATGACACCGATTTAACTACAGAAAACAAATTCCAGGGAATTTAGTTCAAAATGTACTTAGATTTTTCAAGCATCTCTCACTGGTTTTCAGCTAAGAAGTTGATTTCATTCTTGACAAAAACAAGTTATACTATATTTTACTCTCTAAATAAACAAATAGACATTGTCGCCGACAAACGTAGCGCGACTCAAAAAGGGGCTTTTAATAGAACGGCCCAACAGACCAGCTGTGCGCACCCGAGCGGCAGCGTCGTAATCCTCGCTCCGTAACGGGCCAAGTCATGCCACTAGGCCGCATGGCGACGCCGGAAGAACGTGAGCAGTGCGGCATTGCAGCTCTTCTTTTCAAGAGGCACACCTCGATGCCACCGTCAAGCAGGGCAACAGTATAGAGGCACCGAAAGTGCAAAGGCTTCTGTGGCGTCGGCACTGAATGTGAACCTCGCAAGGAGCTAACGGGCGTAGTACGGTTTCATACTCGGCACGTGGGTGACTTCACACTTGGGTGGTCGAGAAGAGCGGACAGTTACCTACGAGAACACTTCATAGTTCACCTCGCTGAGTTGACGTAGCTCTTTGTAGCGGCCTAAGTAGCGGCGCAGAAGCTTTTCTCAGCACCCGTGCAAAGGTAGTGGCCACCATGCCCACAGCTGCTCTCCGGGATTTTAAATCACCTTCTTGCATGTGGCTGAGGTTGTATATTGCGCTGGGCGTCGGCTCCCTGCTGGTGTCGGATTCAGAGTCTTGCAAGAAGGCGAGCGGCCTCTGCATTACGAACGCATTGGTCAGCGCCGGTGACAGACGAAAGGGCGCAATCTTGGACCAGTATGGCGTCCAGCAAGGCCAGGTCGTCACGGCCGTACACCAAACGGAACGTAGTGAAACTCGTTGTTTCTTTCAGGGTGGTGTTATACACAAACGGGATGTAAGGGATTATGTCGTCCCAGTTGCGATGGCGAGCGTAGACAAGTATATACATCATGTCTGCAGTTGTCCTGTTCAGCCTCTCAGTTTATTCGTTTCAGGATGGTAAGCAGTCGTTTTTATATGACTGGTGCCACTGAGAAGCAGGGCTCATGTGTAAGAGCCGACGTAAACGCGGTTTTCCAGTGAGTTATTACGACAGGGGGGGGGGGGGGGGGGGGGTCGGTGCAGTCGTGGCGCAGCACAATGGGGTGAACAAAGAACTGTGCAATTTCAGCCGTGGTAGTCAGTGGCAGACAATATACCGGTTACCCATGAAGGACACTGGGAATGGATCTAGTAAGTCCATGCTTACCAGCTGAAATGGGATTTGCGATGGGCTAGTTGGCTTCAGATGGCCGGCCGGTTTTGTCGACAGTATCTTTCGTCGTTGACACTTACGGCAGGTTCTAACATAGCGTTGGACAACCTTAGATAGCCGAAGCCACTAGCACTTGTCGTGGAGGAGTCCCAGTGTTCTGGAAAAACCGAGGCGGCCAGAGGGAACGTCGTCATGGCACGCAGTGAGGGCATCCTTACGAAGCGCCGATGTGACTACAAGAAGATAGGCAGTTTCCGTCGTGCCGTAGATTTTCTTGTAGGAGAGTGCGTCTCGTAAGCAAAATGATGAGAGTACGCGCGAGAATAGTCGGGGCGGAGACGGAGCAGTTCCTTAAATTTAGTCGATGAAAGGCAGCAATTCGCAGTCGGTCCTTTAGTGTTGGGCAAAGGTGGATGTGGTGACAGCGCCGAGGAAAGCAGAATTGTCTTCAAAATCATTTAATGTGCATGGGAGAGGAGCTCGGGAGACAGTCAGCTTCTGACCTGATTTATACACGATTGTGAAGTTGAACTCTGCAACCGAAGGATCCAGTGAGTAAGCCGCCCCGATAGATCTTTCAGATTCGCAAGACAACACAAGGGGTGATGATCAATCACGACTCGAAACGGGCGGCCGTACAGGTAGGAACGAAATTTAGTGATTGCCCACACAATAGCAAGACACTCCTTTTTCGTGGTGGAATAATTCACTTCGGAACAGGACAAAGTGCGACTTGCCTCTTCGTCGAAGTTGCCAAGGATAGGCGTAGATTAAAGGAAGGGCCTTAAGTTCTGTGAACGCTTTTTCCTGATCCTGACGCTAGGAGAAGAGTTCGGCATGTTTCGTCAGGCGAGTTAGCGGCTCTGCGAGCTTAAAGAAGTTTTGAACGAATATCTGATAATAGGTGCAGAACCTCATTAAACGACGCAAGCTTATTTTATATCTGTTGGCTCGAAAAATGCAGCAACGACGGCCTTCTTTTATAGGTCGGGGCAAACGCTCTGAGCGCTCACGATGTCACCAAGAAACGAGCTCCCTAAATGCGAAATGTCACTTTTTGGGCTTGGCAGACAGATCCGCGAAAGGAACTTTCTCGAAAGCAGCCCGGAAACGCCTGAGGTTCTCCTCAAACGTGTCGGAGAAAATCACGACACCGTCGAGGTACACAAGGCAGAACTGCCACCTCAGATCAGATAGCTCGGTGTGCGTGATACGTTGGAACATTGCAAGGGCTAACACAAGCCGAAAGGGAGCACCTTAAATTCGTAAAATCTGTCAGGATTAACGAACGCGGTCTTTTCTTGGTCAAGTTCGTTGACCTCAATTTGCCAATAACCACCAACCAATCCGAGCGTCGAAAAGTAGGTGGCATGGCGGAGGCGGTCTAATGAGCCATCAGTGTGCGGCAGCGGATAGACATCCATTATAGTAACGTTGTAACCTCCGCAGATTCGTAGGCTGCCTCTTTCTTTGCGACGAGAACAACAGGTTATGCCCATGGCTCGTCTATGGTTGTATGACGCCATCGTGGAGCATTTCGGCAACTTGTCGGCGGATGTCATCACGTTCCTTCGACGAAACACGATAATGAGGCTGACAAAGCGGTCGTTAGTCACTATCGTCGATAATGCGGTGCTCAGTTATCAGCGTCTGGCGACCCTTAGAGGCTGACGCAAAACAGTCGCGGAAAGAGTCAATAAAGTTTTACACGCAGCGTTTCTTATTGGTCAAAAGGTCCGTGTTCACTTCGGTCTTAATGCTTGTTGCCGTGCCCTGTTACGCTGTTTCGGGGTCTGTTGTGGTGTAAGGGGCTTTTCGCCTGCATGCTCGCCAAGTTCTTCAAACTGAGCAATCACTGTATATTTTTTGTGAAATTTTGGGGTTCGCAACTAATGCTCGACACTAAAAGCTCGGTACGCCCGTGGAAAAGGCCGAAAACGGTGCGAGCAACGCACACTTGCCGATACAGCAGCAGCGACATGTTCGCTTCGGCAATGCCACGACTGCCGAAGCTGTTATCACACTGCACCGTGACAAATTTGCTGGCCCTCGGCGGTATTGTTATGAGGTCGTCATAAACGCGTACTGCTGCTCTTTGAGGCTTAGGGTTGGTATCAACGGCTCGCTGTGTCGAAAACGATACCAATTGCTCCTGCAGGCTGGTGACCACCCCATACTCTTTAAGGATGTCCATGCCGAGAAGCAGTTCGTTGGAATACTCTCGTAACACGGAAAAGAAGCCAATGAAAGTGCGATAGTGCTTATGTATACGACAGGGGCAGACGTCAATCGGCGTTGCAACATGGCGACCAGCTGTGCGTATCTGTGGCCCAGACCAAGATGCTAGAACCCTCCTGAGGGTGTTGCCTAGCTGGATGCTCATGACAGAAATGTCGGCTCCGGTATGCAGGAGTACTGTCACGTCATAGTTGTAGGCGGCAACTAAAATTTCTGAGGCGGAAACCATTTTTTGACGACTAACAACTAGTCGGTGAGGTCTTTGGTGGCGTCGTAGATGAGTTCGGCGTTGAGGTCGTCGATGAGGTAGTCGGTGGGGACGCCGATGTGGTTGTCGGTGGCGTCGCCGATGAGATCGTCCTTGAGGTCGGCGGGTGAGGTCATCGGCGTTCTGGTCGTCTCATCAAATCGTTGAATGGAGGCTTATCACTCTCTGCAGCAGCGGCGGTCCTACCCCCGGAGGACGCCATTTTCAGTTTTCCCGGCGGGGGGATGTTCCTCTGAAATTGGCCAGAGTATCATGCGCGATTGGGCGGAGCACTCATGGTGGGTGAGCAGCGCAACAAAGGCGGGACAAAAGCAAGACAAGCGCTGACTAACAACTGAGTTTATTGGAGAACGAAAAGTGGAAATATTTAGTGAGCGTCAACAATCAAAAGACAAATATAGTAAAACCAACCAAAGGGTAAACAACGTATTTCACGGGCGAGGCAAGATATTCAATTTCCTTGCCATTGAATGTCACAGAAGGAATGCCGAAGCATTTTTTTTGTTCAGTATCACGGATGTGATACGCTTCCAAGATTTCGCGGGTCCCCTTGGCTTTATGATGGAACAACACTGCTGTCTTCTTTTACATTGGTTCACATTTCAGTTTTTTGCAACGACACTCTGTCCCAGGAACCCAGACATCTTTTTATAGTTTACTTTCATGTTCTATTTCATGCTTACACTTGCACATGACACAGCGAGCGGCAACATGGCAAAGAGGGTAATTTTTTCTTGCGTTTTATGCT